>PVIC010000494.1:16713-121418 GCA_004025085.1 Thryonomys swinderianus | reverse complement strand
TCTCAAAAAAAAAAAAAAAAAAAAAGAGATGTGGTCTATCATAGGAAGTGGACACAGACGCTGGTCACTTGTCTTCTGCTGCCCTCATCGAACTCTTCCTGGGCAGCCATGCAACCCAGGGCCACTTGGTGGCTTCCCCCGGGGAAGAATGCAATCGTATGTGGAATGTGGTATAAGCTAGGGCCACTGAGACCTTCCATATAAGCCAAATGTTGGGCTAGACTGTTGAGGCCCATTAATCAAAGGTGTCTATGCTCTGAACAGTCAGTGGGATGTTGGATCTCCTCTCTCTACACACAACACATCGCCCCAGGTTGCAAACGTAGAGAGCAGAGCTGACAAAACATCTGTGGTTGATGTGTAGTTCTTTGAAATCTGTATTTCATTTGCTCCTTTTAAGCTCTTATAAAGCCATGTGTAGTAGTAGCCTTATTTTCTCCCCGTAACTAAACACCTCTGCCTATCTCCTTAGTCCCTTAGAGTTGCGCCTGAACAGACTCCCCACCATGCGGTGCCCAGGTCTGCTCTTTTCCCCAAAGGAAGAACTGTGATTTTTATCTGTGGTATTACAGAAGATGGATGAGGTTACATTTACATTAAAACAGAATGAAATTTCTAGTTAGGTGACTTCTTTTGTAACAGTGACTTTAAAAAAAAATTTGGGGCCGGAGGTTTAGTTCAGTGGTTCCGGCGCCTGCCTCGCAAGCGCAAGGTTCTGAGTTCAATCCCCGGTGCTCGCTTTGGCAGCACAAATACTGAGTTCAATCCCTGGTAACCACATATAATGCTGGGCGTGGTGACTCACGCCCACCAACAATCAATACCACATACCACAGTGCCGGGCGTGGTGGCTCATGCCTGTCATCCCAGCACTTGGGAGACAGAGACAGGAGGATTGCTGAGTTCGAGGCTTGCCTGGGCTCCATAGTGAGCTCAGGGCCAGCCTGAACTGCAAAGAGAGACCCTGCCTCAAAAACAAAAAAACAAACAAAACAAAAGAAAACAAAAATTTGGCCGGGCTTGGTGGCTCACACCTGTCACCCCAGCACTCGGAAGGCAGAAGCAGGAGGATTGGTGTGAGTTCGAGGCAAGACTGGGCTACATCAGTGAGGTCAGGGCCAGCCTGAACTATAAAGCGAGACCTTGTCTCAAAAAATACATGTATATTTTGTTCATATTGCTGAATATCTTCTATGTGGCACGTAAAGGATGGCCAGAGAGCCTTTGCAGTTTCTCCTACCGCGAAGCTGAGTGGTCCCTCTCCTCGGAACCCAGGCTGTGTAACTGCTCCAGCCACAGGACATGGTGGAAGAGCCTGAGCCTGCCCCGCGCTGGCCTGTTAGAGGGATGGTCGCTCTGGGTGAGTCCTCTCGGAGCCCCCGCTGCCATGTAAAAAGTCAAATCACTCTACTGAACAGGCCCTGTCGAGGTGTGTGGAGTCTCCATGGTGACGGAGGGTCCCACTAAGTGCAGCTTGTAGCCATCTCCACCAAGGCCCTGGGTGTGTGGGGGAAGCTGCCGTGGACCCTTAACTGCATCATACCCACAGGTAAATTCACTAAGAGACCCCACTCGCTGCCACACGGAGAAGACTCAACAGCCAAACCATCGTGAATCCCCGGGCCGTGCATCTGGAAGGTACCATCCAGCGTTTGTTTCAAGCCAATTCAGAGGCAATTTGTTATACAGCACAGCTGACTGAGATGATTTAAAAGCTTACAGTTTAAGGAACAGCAACGACAATAACCATGACATCCTCCTGGAAGACTCCTTTCAGGATACCTCCCTAGTTTCTGTCCTTTTTAAAATTTTTTTAGGCCAGGTCTTGCTTTGTAGTTGAGGCTGGCACTGAGCTCACTATGTAGCCCAGGCAAGCCTCGAACTCAGCAATCCTCCTGCCTCTGTCTCCTGAGTGCTGGGATGACAGGCATGAGCCACCATACCCCATATTGTTGTATGTGGTTACTGGGGATTGAACCAGGGATCTTGTGCTTGCTAGACAGGCACCAGAACCACTGAGCTAAATGTCTGGCCTCTTGTTTCTGTCTTTTCTGAGAGAGACCCCACCAACCCACCCATATTGTCATCCTGCATCTTTCTCTTGCTCTAACCTAAGCTGTTCAGGTCTGTGTGACAGGTGACTAAAGCAGGATTTTCCACCCTAACCACTAGCCACAGCTGATGATAGCGACACATCTCTCTCCTAGACATGCAGACCTAGGAATGAGATGTGGCTGGCTATTCTGTACCTGGGAGTAGAAGCTGTTGAGGTGTGTATGTGTTGGGGAGGACGCACAGAGAAAGCCAGTGTCCTTTGAGTGAAGCATGACAGAAATACAGGAGCAGAGATAAGAGCCTTGTGAAGAAAAGCAATCTTATATATCTCCGCATTGAGTGGATCTGTGTTATCTGCACCTGGAAAAACTGGCCTCTGAGGCTAGTTAGAAGAGAATCAAATGTCCTTCTGTTAACTTTCTCCCTGCAGGACTAAAGGTGTGACTGGGATTTAGTTTTTTATTTTTTTGAGACTGGGTCTGACTTTGTAGCTCAGGCTGGCTCTGAACTCACAGTGATCCTCCTACCTCTGCCTCCCAAGTGCTGGGATTACAGGTGTGAGCCACCACGCCCCGGCAATTGGGAATGTTTTAACTCCAGTCCTCCTCCCCCATCCTTAAGAGAAGCCATCTATAGTCTGAGCTACAACCAGGTAGACTTTGCTGCTTTTCCTTTCTGCTTAACCTCAAATTCAAGGGCTCACCACACCCTAGCTGCTCCCTTGGACTTCTGCTCCCCACCACGGCGACTGCCCTTTCCCCCAGATGTCCTCTCATTACTGCACTGCCTACAGACACCACGCGCCTCTGCTCTGTCTTGGCCAGCAGGACCAGTGTGACTGTAGCAGTCAGTCTCACTAGCTACCCACCACAAGCTCTGCTGGTTTTCTCACCACCTCTTCCCCTGGATGGAATATCCATCCCTCTCCCCTTCCTGCTTGGAAAACTCAAACCAAACCCCAATTCTTGGTGAAAAGTTCTCTGACCTCTACTGGGGGCTTCTATGTGCTAAAGTGTGGAGAATTTTGCTGCATAACTCTTGCATACTGAACTAGACTAATGGCCTTCTTCATCACAGAAGGTGGAAACTGGGGGTCACAGAAGCTGTGACCGTCTCCAAAGGTCCCTCAGCTGGCATGGGCAGGGGCCAAGCTGTGGCACACAGTGCCCGGCTCATCGAGGCCACCAAGCCTGAGCTCTCATCCACGGCACTGTACTGGTGGCCTTGTCTTCTCCACTGGGGTGCCGGAGGGGGATCCATGGTGCCTTCTGCCTTCCAGCACAGTCACTGCAGGGCATTCGCCTCTCTGCCTGTGTCCGAGGCGGCCAAGGTTGAAGGGCAGGGCAGGGCAGGGCAGGGCAGGGCAGGGCACAGACACAGTCCCTGGCCCGTCCCAGTGGGCTGTCAGTCTGGGTCAGAGTGAGTACTCAGTAAGCAGGGCTGCAGGGTGAGCTGCCCTCTGAGACGGCTTCCTCACAGCCTTCCTTCCACAGTGTTGTGGCCACACTGAGTGCAGTGACCCTGTCTTTTTGTCAGTCTCACGGAGGAACTTGGCTTCTTAAGGCCCAGCTGTTCGGATCCCACTTAGGTGAGTAAACTCAGGGTTCTGGCCACAAGACTTTCTTTAAGCAAAGCAGATGACAGGTTGGAGGAGGCAGGCGAGTGTGCACAGGAGATACACACGTCTAAGAGGCGGAGGTGTTAGGGTGGCTGCAAAGGATGGCGGGGCGTGGCCTTCCCGCTTTGTGTCTCTGGTTCCACACAGCTAGACATGGAGGAGGAAAGAGCACCCTCTCCTTTCAAGAAGCCATATAAAGGCAGAAGGACAACACACACACACACACACACGCTTTCCCTCTCTCTCTCCCTGCCCCGCTCCTCCAAAGCTCTCATTGCTCAGCAAAATGTCTGTCTTTTCTGATTCCAAACACTGAGGAGGCTTTGTTCTCCACCCACAGACTAGAGGCCCTCTCAGCAGGAAGGAGCTGGAACTGGAAAACAGGCAGAATTAATAACCTGTCTAACAAGACAGTGCAAATAAACAAGTTGGCAGATTACAAAAAGATGATATTCACGGTTGGCAGTTAGACCGGAAAATGGACACATTTCTTACACTGTTAGTGGGAGGGTGAACTGGTATGACTTTGGTAGAGAGCAATTTTTGCAATATTGCATAAATGCCCTTTTTCCTCCCTCTACCCACTATTCGTGACTCCATTCCTAGGGTTTCATTCTAAGGATGTAACGAAGGACTTGTAAAAATATTTGGCTCCAAAGTTATTAACTGTGTCATTTTTATAAAAAGTGCAACCAGGAGCAACCTAAATTCCATCATCAGGGCACTGAGAAGAAACAGCAGATACTCTGCAGCTTGATCAGCCGGAAGTGGGTGTAACAGAAAGATGCTCATGGTACTGGGTTCAGGGAGCATCAGGTTACAGAAGAGCAGGTCAGATGTCTGAAAATCACAGGAATGTAGCAAACTTGTTTTCTTTTTTTGGTACTGGGGATTGAACCCAAGACCTACTCTCTGCCAGGCACATGCTGTGCCACTGAGCTAAATCCTTCACCCCTAAGTAAATTTATTTTCAAGTGATATAATCCATGTATATTCTTCAAATTCCAGACACCTTTTCAGGCAAAGTACTTCTTTCTTTCGTTCATTCGTTTGTTCATTTTTTGAGACAGAGTCCCTCTTTGTAGTTCAGGCTGGCCCTGAACTCACTATGTAGCCCAAGTTAGCCTCAAATTCACAGCAATCCTCCTGCCTCTGCCTCCTGAGTGCTGGGATGACAGGCATGAGCCACCACACGCAGCACTGTGGGATGTAGTACCAGGGATCGAACTTGGGAATTTGTGCTTGCTAAATCCCTGACCCAGTACTTCTAAATTTAAAGCAATAGATCCAATTGTTAATTCAAGAAAAGTGCAATAAACACATTTTTGGCATGTTTCTAGCTTTCATAGTAAAAATATACTTTTTCTTCCAGATTAATAACTGAACTCACTGCTTTAGATTTAGATATTTCACCTAAAATATATTGAGTACACTACTAAAATTTAATTAACACACTATTCAAAAATAAATTGGTCCTAAATGCCTGGTTTATGTCTGTATATGCATATATACAGATGCAAACTCTTGGGTGTTTTACAACTTTTCCCTATATTACTACATTATGTGTCATCAATACATGCCTGTTACTTGGTAATCCCAAAGAAACTAAGTATTTCAGTTTAAGATATCTGTCCATAATAATCTTGACGTTGTTTCTATTTTGATGTAAGATGTAAATACTGGAGAAACATGAGCTTTGGTGTTTAGAAAGTCCTAGCAGGGTGCCTAGTGCTGATTTGGAGCTGAGGATAAAGTAAAAACAAGGATAGACATAGACCCTACTTCTTCAGGAGCAGTATTATTTGGGAAAGTTAATTGGATGTTGGGACTAAGACTGAGCTGAACTTTCCTGCCTGAAGACTATGACATTGTTCCCAGAGGTGAAGACAGTCAACAAAGACCCCCAATAGTCCCATGTGCTGTGATGCTCCAAGGCAGAACTACATTGGGACCTTCATCTGTGTAACCCCTTACTATTCCAGGATGTTCGAACATGATGCCCTATGAATGACCTGCTACATTTGTTACTCCTGAAACTACTGCCCTCTGAGTGACCTTTAACATTGCTTGCTCTGGAGGTACTGAACAGAAGGTGTGGCAAGCTTGGGTCTGCCCAGTTTGCTACCCACAGTAGCATCTCATTTCTGCCTAATTATTAATTATTTTGCCTTGTGCCGTCAGACTCACAGGAGATTAGAACTTAATTGCAAAGGTTCTAGTTACATTCCCCTGTTCCCTACACCACTCACATGAAGCATTACTGCCCAGTGGGAGAGACAGGCTCTCATCAGGTAAGTCTGATACCAACATTTGTGAATATAGAGGCTCCAAAATAAAAGGACCTCTGATCCTGGGGAGCATAAGACAAGTAGACTGGGTAAAGACACCCTTTGTTTTTGAAAGAGTGATGCTTGAGGCAAGACGGAAGAGTGACCAGGTATGGCCTGGTGATGGGGGCAAGTCTCCCCCATGGTGGTGAGCCAGAGTGACCCATCTGGGGTTGGGAGAGCATAAGCTTCCCAGGTAGGGCTCTAAATCTCTAGCCATCCCTCTTACCTGAATCTTCTGGGCAAAAACTCCTATTGCATGAAGAGGAAGAAGAAAGAACTTCTCTAGAGTTTCCTTTCTTACTGCTTCTTCAAATAAATGGTAAACCATTTGCTGAATGTGTTATCCACCTCCAGCTTACTTTGAGGTTAGATTCCCAACACCCTCCATCAGGACTGGTTTAACTTCTTAGTGTAAAGTAACAGGGGAGACGAGATTGAGGCTTTTTCTCATGCCCTATCTCTTTCTGAAGAAGTAAAATCCTCAGACAGTGAATAGCTTCAGGAAGAAACAAGACTCCAATCCTTGCTTGGAGGGGACAGTGACTTCCCTTGTACCTGTACCACAGAGGAAGTGCCAACAAACATAAAGCTCTTCCAAGTTGTTCCCACTCTAGGAGGCAGAAGAGTTGGGCATCTGTAGAGGAAATTCCATGGGAGCCTGTGATTGTGACACTCACCTTCCACAGCAGCACTGCTAGGAGCAGGAAGATGAGGATTCCCACCAGCAAGCTTATGGCGATGATCCATCCCACAACGTAGCCACGGGGCTCCAGATTGTGCAACGCCTCAAAGACCACCTAGGAAGCAATGCAGAAGTGAAGGCATGAACCCAAGCCTCAGATCTTGAAAGGGTGGTGATGACAACCCTGATTAAAGTATCATGAGGTCAACAGAATATTACTCTGTCATAAAGAAAGTAAGCCCATCATTTGTAGGAAAATGAATATACTGGGAGACCAATGTTAAGTAAAATAAGCTTAAATATCTCATGGGTTCTCTTACATGAGAAACCCAAAATATAAATAAAGAGCAAAATAAAAGACAGATAATAGGAAATAGGAATTTTGCACAAGGAAAAAGGAATAAGAGATGGAGGGAGTTCTAGAGGGATAATAGAAAAGGAGATGAAGAAACTAGCTTCATGTACCAACTGAAGTCCAGTGCTCAGGCCCAAGCAGGGACTTACGCTGCCCAACACTGCTTATCTTCCATTTTGAAGGCATGGCAGAAATTACTCAACTGGGATAAATAAGAGAAAACTGTTTTCAAAATATAGATGTTTTTGGGGAGTAGAAATTGGGATATACTCACTAGCTGAGTGACTTTGCGCAAGTACTTTACCTCTGAACCTGTCCTCTTATCCTAAAACAAAAACAGAACAGTACCTCCCCCAGAGGATTAAAGCAGATAATGTATGCAGAGCTCCACCCAAAGCTACCCTGACCAGATTTTTTTTTTTTTTTTTTTGCTTTTTGAGACAGGGTCTCGCTTTATAGTTCAGGCTGGCCCTGAGCTCACTATGGTGGCCAGGCAAGCTGCCGCAAACTCAGCAATCCTCTTGTCTCTGCCTCCCGAGTGCTGGGTTCACAGGCGTGAGCTACCACATCCAGCACTGTGGTATGCGCTGTTGATTACTGGTGGGCGTGTCTCCACATCCAGCATTATATGTGGTTACCGGGGATAGAACTCAGGACCTTGCGCTTGCGAGGCAGGTGCCAACCACTGAACTAACCCTCTGGCCCCCCTGACCAGATTTTTTTCCCATTTTGTTTTTTGTGTTTCAGAGTTTTTTTGAAGTTGTTTTAAAAACTTATTTCTTGGGGCCAGGGATTTAGCTCAGTGGTTCTGGCTTTTCCCTGGCAAGCCCAAGGTCCTGAGTTTGATCCCCTGTAACTATATATCACAATGCCAGGCATGGTGGCTCAGGCCTGTAATTCCAGCACTTGGGAGACAGAGGAAGGAGGATAATCTGGGCTACATAGTGAGTTTAGGGCCATCCTGAACTACAAAGAAAAACCCTGTCTCAAAAAAAGAACTTATTTCTTGGGTATAATACACTTAGAGAAAAGATTCTGTCCAGACCCTAAATGTACAGCTAATTACATTTTCACATACTAGATATTAAAGACATTTGTATAAGAAAGAACTCCAGACACATTCATCTATTTGATTTTTCACCAAGGAGCCAAAAACATTTGTTGGAGGAAAGATGGCCTCTTTAGCAAATGGTGCTTGGAAAACGTACTCTCCATATGCTAAAAGATTACAGCTAGACTGGTATCTTTCACCGTGAATGAAAGTAAAAGTTGATCAAATATCTAAATATTAAAATAGAAACACTAATTTACTAGAACATAAAATAGCTAAGACTCTTGGAGTCAAAAATAGGGAACAACTTTCTGAACAGAACCACAACAGAATACACAAAATAATATCAAAAAGCAACAGATGAGCTTGCATCAAATTAGAAAGTTTCTTCACAGCAAAGAAAACAGAGTGAAGAGACAATGTACAGAATGGGAAAAGGATTTTGTCCTCTACCTTGAACAAAAGGCTAATATCTAGAACATTCAAAGAAGTAAAAAGGCAAGTCCCTTCCCCAATAAAAGACAGGCCACTGAAATGAGTAGACACTTCTCAGAACAAATACAAATGTCCAACCAGTAAACACATGAAAAATGTTCAACTTCATTGACTGTTACAGAAATGCAAATTAAAAACACTGAGAATTTCTCTTACCTCAGAAAGGATAGCTGCTCTCACACTATCCAGAAGTGCTAGCATGGTTGTAGTGAAAAAGGACCCTTTCTGTTTTGTTGGTGGAAATGTAAACTAGTACAACTATTCTGGAAATCAGTATGGAGGTTTCTCAAAAAACTACAAATAGACATTTCATTCAACCCAGCTAGTCCTGTTGTAGGTGAGCTTCTAAGCCAGGGATGCTGGTGCATACTTGTAATCTCAACACCCAGAAGGCTGAATAGGAGGATCGCCAAAAGTTCAAGGCTAACCTGGACCACATAGTGAGACTGTATTTCAAAAAACAAACAAGGGCACTACACCATATAACAGTAATAATGCAGAGCAATGTATAGTTTATAGCTGAACAATTTATAATAGCTGAATCTCAGAGGTAGCCTATATGGGGCCCTCAAGTTAGCTTAAATGGTACCACACCTACCTTGGAAGCAAACTATATGTTAATCAACAAATGGTTAAAGAGTATGTAGTCAGTGCATAATGGAATACTATGTGGCTATAAAGAAGGATAAATTTGAGACATTTGTAGGAAAATGGATGCACATGAAAAACATGTTAAATAAACTGGACACATAAATGCCCTACAGTGTCTCATTTGAATAATCCAAAGTACAAAGAAAGTAAATAGCAAAGTAAAAGACTGACAAAAGGAAACAGGGAGATGGATTTATGCAAATCAGTAGGGAGAGAGGGCAAAGGAAGATAAAAATATTTTTAAAAATACACATGGACCGGAGATTTAGCTTAGTGGTTCTGGTACCTGCCTAGCAAGATCAAGGTCCTGAGTTCGATCCCGGTAACCACATACAACAATACTGGGCATGGTGACTCACGCCCAGCAGCAATCAGTACCACACACCACAATGCCAGCTGTGGTGGCTCATGCCTGTCATCCCAGCACTCAGGAGGCAGAGGCAGGAGGATTGCTGTGAGTTCGAGGCTTGTCCGGGCTACATAGTGAGCTCAGGGCCTGCCTAAACTACAAAACCAAACCCATCTACATACACAGTCACAGGTGACACTACAAGCAAGCCTTCTCACGATTGCTTCTGTCTTATAGAAGCTTGCTCTCTTGGGAGTGGTGGCTTGTCCATTCCAGTAGTAATGCCTCAGTTAACTTGGCTCCTTTTCTTCAGCCTCAAAATAAAAGCAAACTCTTCTTGGGTAAAGGACTGAACTGAGTTTCTCTCATGAGCAAGACAGCCCTGTTCCTAAAGGGACCACCAGTAGCTTTGTGAGCTTTAAAATTCAGCCAAGGAGCCAAACACTTCCTTATCCAAACAAACCAATCTTCCATGAACCATGCAGGGTGTCCTCTTTGCTGGATGGTCACAATGGGGGCATGGTTTGGGTAAGGCTTCTTGCCAGTCTTCATAAGTCCCATGATGCCTGGCTCTTTGCAGTTCTCTACAGAAGAAGGCTTCGTCCTCCAGCTTCCTGGCTTAAAGGAAGTTCTGAGCTTGGTGATTTCAAACTCCATCTCAGCACTGTATCTGCTTGGACTGTGCTTTGAGATCCTCAGTGCTGAACTTCCCATCTATTATACCTTTTTCTAGTCAGCTCACTGGCTCTGACTGCATCAGCCAGTAGCTGCTTAGATTCGCCCCACAGGTTTTTGAGTATGAAGTCGTCTGTGTACCGGAGTTCTCCACCTGAGCTCTCAGGTCTGGTGCGTTTTCCTGAGAGCTCGTTCTTGTCTCAGTATGTGTCACCCTGTAGCACAATCCTCCTAGCACTTAGTAGTTCTTGCTGGGATGATAAGCAGGTGGGAGACTCCAGGCAGGGCCTGGGCCCGAAGCCCCAGCCATCTTTTCCTGGGGTCTGGTTGTGGTCTGGCCACCGGGGCTGAGGTGCAGAGGTGCAGAGCATTCTGGAATCGACCAGGAGATACAAGGAGCAGCTCCACCATCCTCCAAGCCCTGGCGGAGCAAGCTGGACTGAGGAAGCCCAGAGAGGCTCCTCCTTGGAAGGGCAGACGATGGGTGTTAACTGAGCCTCTCAAGTCCTGTTTCCACAGCCTGTCCCCCTCACACAAGCAGCCCCTGAGCTCTCGCCAGGGATGGGACTCTCAGAGCCACAGCCATTTAAAATGTGTAGTTAACGTGACCAATTACACACCATGAGCGGATTCACTGTATGTCACAAACAACTAAAAATTACAACATTAATAATAAAGAAAATGGGGGGGGGTCCAGAGACAGAAGGGAGAGGGAGAAGGGTGCCAGGGTAAGATGAATAAAAATCAACATCTATTAAGTGCAGGTACCTATTTCCTACGATGAATGGAAACATCACATAAAACATGTACTAATTTTTAAAAAAGGATGGTAGGTGGGAGAAAAATATTAGCCTAACCTGCACCACCCAGAGATCAAGAAGTAGGATGTGACCAACTTCACTCTGTTCCAGGCACGACCTGACTGAGGGTCCCATTGCCCGACTTCTAACAACCTGGTTAGCATTACCCTCTTCACACGGTGCATAAGTAGGTCACTGGGATAACCCCAGTGTTCCTTTCTCTTAGCATTACGCTTGGAAGATTTTTGGTAGCATGCCAACTCTCCCTCCTAGATCACAGTCTGCTGTGTGCATGTGACCCTGTTCACGCTGCTGTTGATGGGCACTGGTGGCATTTCTAGTCTGGGGACATTATGAAGAGTGATTCTCAGACCGAAGGCCCATCTGAGGGAAGAACATCTAGAGGTGGAGGTGGGAGGTGATCCGTCCCCCTCCACCCGTTTCTCCTGCAGTTCTGACTAGCGAGTCCTGTGTTTAAAGGCAGATTAGTATCTTCAGGTTCTTGCTGTGGGTCACATAATCCCTCCCACACGTAGAACATCTCATGCTGCCTTATCCAAATACACTTTGGAAGCTCTAAAACCCAGATGAAAGAAGGGAATGGAGGAAGGGCAGCCGGGAGCCAGTCTCGGGGGACCCGGGCAAGCTGGGACACTACTTTGTTTCCTCCTTTGGGAAATGGGGGTGTGCCAGAGAAAACCTGATGGTTCCGTGAAAATGCCTAGAGCCTGGTCCTGTTGACAGTGACTTGTTGAGCCCAGCTGAGAGCGCAGTGGGTGTTGCACAGCAGTACAGTCTAGCCCCTCCGCTACTGCAGATGGCTTTCAGGGACGCTGAGATCTGCACACAGGCAAAGCCACACTGGAGGTCTGGTTGTGTGGATACAGAGACGGAGGAGCTGCTACAGTTTAGTCTGGCAAATTCCACAAGAAGGCTCTGTCACTCGCCTGGAATGTCTGCTCAATTTTCATTGTTTTTTTTTAGCGATGTCCCTTATCCTTTTGGATGTGTGCTGATGTTTTGTCAGAGCCCAGTGTCTCACATCATAACTCTAGTACATCATCTGAGCCTTTTGAAGTTCTAAGAAGTCACATCTTAGGTTAAAATCAAACAAAACAAATGGAAGAACAGCAAGCAGCACGGACAGCACAGAGGGTCAAGGGATACCATCAGGTTTGGCTCCACTACTAACGTGCTGGTTGACCCTAACTTGCCTTGGTGCCTCTCTGACTATCTCATCATCTTCTGCTTTCTAACCCAGTTACTGACCCAGTTCGGGCCTAATCTTTGCTCAAATCGCACTGTTTAGGAGCCTTGGACAGCCGCCATGCCGTTAAAGCTGCCTTTCTGAACAAGCTTCCTTCATGTCGCTTCTGTCATCTTACTCTATCGCTGGCCTTCTTTTACCAAAGCATCTACCTCAGGACACTTGGGCTTTCTCCCTCCTGACCAGCCTTTCCCAGGTCATGTATTCACAGTCCAGACAACAGACACCTCCTCTTGGGTCGCTGTCTTTCTGCAGGCTGCTTCTGCCACTTGGGATACCCTTCCATCCCAGTCTATTTGACAGGTTCCATTACTGCTCATCTTAAAAATGTTCAAACCCCTTGCTCTATTAATTCATAAGGTAGGCATAGTACCCCTTGAGCTAAATCCCCAGAAATCTATTGATTTGTACTTCAAAATAATCAAATGCAAAAAAAATCATCACAAAGGACAGAAAAACAGAAAAAGTTTTATACCCAAAGATGCTCACTACAGAATTACATTGTGTGAAATCAGGAATATCTTAAATGTCTAAATGTAATTTTTTTTTTTTTTTTGAGACAGGGTCTCACTTTGTAGTTCAGGCTGGCTCTGAGCTCACTATGGAGCCCAGGCAAGCCTCAAACTCAGCAATCCGCCTGTCTCTGCCTCCCGACTTCTGGGATGACAGGCGTGAGCCACCACGCCCGGCACTGTGGTATGTGGCATTGATTGTTGGTGGGCGTGAGTCTCCACGCCCAGCACTGTATGTAGTTACTGGGGATTGAACTCAGGACCTTGCGCTTGCCAGGCAGGCGCGGGAACCACTGAGCTAATCCTCTGGCCCCTAAATGTAATTTTTAACATGTTGAAAATAGAGCTCATCCAAGTATATATCAAATACACATTAAAGACTTGGGAAATAGTAGGATGGTAAAGCTAGTTCAAAGAAGACTCTGAAAAATTATGTAGTCATGGAGGAAAAAAACCCTAAAATCAGATTACTAAGGTCGATACAATATTGCCTAATGCCTACAGAGTGATGATAACCTTTGGGATTATATTCTTGGTTGGGCAAACATTACTTTGAGCTTTACTAGTAAGAGTCACTTATGGCTTATCAGGCTTCTACAGGTTAGCATGGAACCTCACAGACCTGAGCCCTCTGCAGGAGGCAGTCTGCTAACCCACTGCTTCTTAAAGCTCACTGTGCGTAAGACACGGGGAATCTTGTTACAATGTCATTTCCAAGTCAGTGAAGAGAAGCCTGAGCTTTTACATCTTAAACAAATCCAAGGACCACCCTTGAGGAGGAAGGACTTAGGGTATGCTCCAGCCTGACAGTAGAAGGACTCTGATCACTAGTTTGCTTGGTTTCCAGGTTTCACCACTCTTGAAAACATGGTAATAATATGAGGGAAATGATACATGTTATAACACTAAGTTAATCAGAAATACCAATATTTAGAAGAGTACCAGGAAAGCGACATGAAATTTTAAAAGTAAATAAGCATTACTTGAGATTTGGTTTTTTGAGACAAAAGTTAGCTATATAGTTTAGTTTCAAACTCATAGCAACCCTCCTGCCTCAGCCTCTTCAGTGCTGGGATTACAGGCATGTGCCACCAAACTTGACTAAAGCCAAAAGTTTTTGAGGCTTTTCTTCAACATCTGTCCAGTCAAAGCAGTCCCTCCTAATCCCCTCCTTGCAGCATGTATATCCCATGTGCCTACACTTGCAGCAGAGAAAATGATTCTGTGACTCTTTGAAACAACAATTCTCAACCTCTTCTAGCAGTGAAGAATATACTGTGGAACCACAGTGTAGAAAGCAAAAAAAAGTAGCAAGGTCCCAGCTGTCAAGAAGGTAGACTGCTAATCCCAGCTACTAGGCTGCTTCAGCCCTTTTCCTTTTTCCACCAGCCCCTACACCCTGACCAAACGTAGGGAACCCAGGCTCCGCGCAGTGAGCTGTACGATCGCAGCTGAACGCATCGCGGCCCCAGTTCCAGGGCTTCCTCAGTCTGACTGTGAGTTTCCCGAAACTGCACGTTCCTACGGAATGAGGGCTTGACTTCTTGTCTCCTGGACAAAGAGCGATTCATCACGAGATTCGGGAATGTGCCGATTAATGAATCAGTGTCTTCTGCTGTCGGAGCTGCAGCATGAACGTGGGCCAGGGTGCAACGAAAGAGAGACGGGACTCGAAGGGAGAGACTCCGAGAGTGAATTCTTTCCCTCTCTACTTTTAACACACATGTGTAAATGTTATTTCCCCTGGGGGAGTCTTACCCATCTATCCATCTGTGCCCTTTCCATCTGTCTGCCCATTAGCTCATCCATCCATCCATCCATCGAGCATGTGTGCAGCACCTGCCATGTGCATAGACTGTGGCGATCGCCACGGAACCACACGGCCAGGCGTGGCCCTCACAGAGCCGCCATCACGCACACGCCACTCGTGTAACTTCCTGAGCTGAGAGGTAAAGGATAAGCAGAAATCACCTGGTCAGAGAGAAGAGATCAACCCAAGGAGGGTACATGCCTATAGTTCTAGCCACTGAGGAAGCTGAGGCAAGAAGATCTCTTCCAGGCTGAGGAAGTTGATAACCCTAAACTATAGCATTGCTTTTGTGTCTCTGGACACTTCTATTTTTTTTTTTTTCCAGACAGGGTCTTGGTTTTATAGTTCAGGCTCCCCTGAGGCCACTGTGTAGCCCAGGCAAGCGTGGAACTCGGCAGTCCTCCTGCCTGTGCCGCCCGAGTGCTGGGATGACAGGCGTGAGCCTCCACGCCCGGCACTGTAGTGTACAGCACTGACTGCTGGTGGGCGGGAGTCACCACACCCGGTATTGTAGGTGGTTCCCAGGGGTTGAACCAGGGACCTCATGCTTGCTAGGCAGGCTCTGGAACCACTAAGCGAAATCTGTGGCCCGTGGACACTTCTGTGTTTTGACCACTACATATATGCTTAAAGCAATGGCTGGAAAGAATGAGGCTCCTAAAAGACCTGAAAATATGATCTAATATGTGTAGGCTGTGCAGAAGGCTTCCAGGGATGGGAGTCACGGCCCAGGCAGCGCCGCCAGAGAGGTGTTTCAAGGCCAGCCTCGGGTGGCTGAAAGGTCAGTTACAGAGGCAAGATGCTCTCGGGAATAAATATCACACATTTATCTCAACGGAGTACAGGAACTATATACAAGAGCAAGTGGAGAGTGAAGATTGTCTGGATCATAAAAATGACAGTTTCACCTGCTTCTTGTCACATCTAATAGAAAGCGGGGCCCTGGGTGGAGGGGGAGTGAGATGGGGCTGGAAGAAACGTTCCAGCTGAACCACGCCTTCAACTGCTCCAGGACGCAGCTCAGAAAGCACATCAGTTCAAAGGCCTAGCGAGATGGGGTGCAGATGATATAAGTGGACAGAAAATCAACTATGCACTTGTTATGATGGACACTCTTAAGTCTATGCTGTGATAAACACAGATATGAACTCTGCCCTTAGGTCCTTGAGGTGCGAGGCTTCAGAAGTCCCTTGCTCAGTTAGAATTCGAGAGAGAAGAGATGGTCACATTTGTAGGATGTTTACCATGTACTGAGGTCTTTGCTGAAAGGTTTTATATCTGTTACCTCCAGTGATACAATCTGCAAAGGGAGAAGAGGAACACAGCTCATTTACCTCAAGCAACAGAGGATCCTCAGTGAGTACGTTCACTGGACTGTATTATCTGTGTGTCTAGTTAAAGATCAGGCTGTAAAGAGAAGAGTCGCACAACCAGCAGACCACCAAGACTGAGTCAGATGTGCTCGGGGAGCAATGGACCTACGGGCCACCTTTAAGATGCAGGGCCAGCTGTCCCCTGCTGGCCTAACAGTCAGAGGACTGCTGTATGAGACACCTACTGTAGTGCATTATGGAAGGCCTAAAAAAGAACAAAGTAAAAATATGGCAGTCAACTTAACTATCAACTATCCAAAAAGAAAAAAAAGAGCACGCCTCTGCCTTTCTAGATCATTTACAAGGACATACATCCCTAGCTCCTGACTCAGAAGGACAGATTGTTCTTAAAAACAAGTTTATTAGGGCCAGAGGGTTAGCTCAGTGGTTCCGGCGCCTGCCTCGCAAGCGCAAGGTCCTGAGTTCGATCCCCGGTAACCACATACAATGCTGGGCGTGGAGACACGCCCACCAGCAATCAACACCGCATACCACAATGCCGGACGTGGTGGCTCACGCCTGTCATCCCAGCACTCGGGAGGCAGAGACAGGAGGATTGCTGAGTTCGTGGCGGCTTGCCCGGGCACCATAGTGAGCTCAGGGCCAGCCTGAACTACAAAGCGAGACCCTGTCTCCAAAAAGCAAAAAAAAAAAAAACCAAAAAACAAAACAAGTTTATTGGCCTCAGATATTAGAAAAAAGTTACAAAAAGTGGCTTCTGATCCAGGTAGCTCAATTGAGACCCTAATAAAATTGCCTCCTCAACATTTTAAAATAGAGAGCAAGAAGAGGCCAAGGGCAGGAGACACAGAGATCGAGAGAAGGCTTCAGCATTTGCAGCAGCTCTCAGAGAAATACACTCTGGGTCTGACTCTCGGGGCTCCAAGAAGAATTCCCTGACAGCCCCTCGGCCACCGCTGCAGAGAGCCAGGCCACCTCAGGAGGGACTGCAACAGGAGGCCCCCTGGGTCATGCCCTGATTGCAAAAGTGACCCCTGGAGAGGAGACTGCCCTTCGATGGATGGATGGATGGATGGATGGACAGAAGGATGGGGGATGTAGCTTATTGTGAAGGCCCCATGATCAACTCCCATAAACAGAGTAATAAGAAATACTTTATTTAGTCATATAAATTTTAAAAACATTAAAATTTCTAAGTAAACAATTTCTAGTATTATTGGTCAAAAAACAGAACTAAGAAAAACATCTTATAAAAACTGTATACTAAAGACATCCCTTGTTCCTGGGTAGGAAGAACCAACATCATCAAAATGCTTTTACTCCTACAACTACTATATAGATTCAATGCAATCCTGATTGAAATCCCAATAGTATATTTCACAAATATGCAAAAATTCCTCTGGAATCACAAAAGACCTAGAATAGCAGAAGCAATTCTAAGCAACAAGGACACAGTGTGTGTGTGGGGGTATTATGATCCCCAACTTGAAACTACTTTAAAGTCACTGTGATAAAAGCTGGATGATACTGGCAAAGTAACAGGCCTGAGGATCAGTGGAATAGAGTATCTAGATACACTAAACCACCTCATATTTGACAAAGGAGCCAAATATCCTCAGTGGAGGAAAGACAGCCTCTCTAACAAATGGTGCTGGAAAAACTGGGCTTTCACCTGCCAGAGACTAAAGCTAGACCTATCTCTGTTACTGTGTACAAATCTAAAAGTGGATTAGAGACTTAAAATGTAAAAACAGAAACACTAAACCTGCTGCAAAACAGGTTAGGTAAAATTCTTGGAGATAGCCGGGCATGGTGGCTCATGCCTGTAATCCCAGCACTCGGGAGGCAGAGACAGGAGGATTGCTGAGTTCGCGGCGGCTTGCCTGGGCACCATAGTGAGCTCAGGGCCAGCCTGAACTACAAAGCGAGACCCTATCTCAAAAAAACAAAAAACAAAAACAAAAAAAAATTCTTGGAGAAATTGGCTTAGGGAAAGACTTTATGAACAAAACCTCTATAGCATGAAATCTAGCAGAAGAAATAAACAAATGGGATCTCTTTTTATTAAGCTTTTGCACAGCAAAGGAAACCAGCAGAGTGAAAAGATAACCAACAAATTGGGAATCTTTATCAGCTGTCTCTCAGACAAAGGCCTACTATCTAGAGCACATAAAGAGCTTTAAAAAAAATCAGTCCCTCAAATTTAAAGACCCAATTCAAAAATGGGCAGCTAAAATGAACAGACACTTTTCAGAGGAAGAAGTAAAAACTGCCAAAAAGCATATGAAGAAATGCTCAACATCACTGGTCATTTAAGAGACGCAGATGAAAACACTAAGATTTCATCTCACTCCACAAAGAATGGCTGCTATCTCGAAATTAGCCAGCAATAAATGCTGGCGAGGTTGTGGACAAAAAGGAACCCTTCTCCACTGTTGGTGGGAATGTAGACTGGTACAACCTCTATGGAAGTCAGTGTGGAGATTGCTAAAAAAACTAGGATTAGAGACCCCATCGTACCCTGCTATTTCCCTGCTAGAAATATACACAAAAGAATTAAAACAATCATACAGTGACATATGTGTACCCATGTTCATTACAGCTCAGTTTGTGATAGCTCAATCTTGGAAACAACCCAAATGCCCATTAACTGAAGACTGGATAAAACAGATTTTGTTTTACTATAAAATGGAGTATTACTCTGCTACAAAGAATGATAAGTTTGAGTCATTTATACTCAAATGGACGTACCTTCAGCACGTACTCATAATTGAAATAATAGGTCTCAGATGTGTAAATATCATTATCTGTTCCCTGATATGAGAAACTGAAGAAATTAATGAGTTCTAGAATGTATGATGGATATTGTGAAATAAAAAATATTCAAAGGGAAATCTGGAATGAGTAATGAGGGGTAAAGAACAAAAGTAATGGTAAGAAAACAAGGGAAACAAAACTTAGTATTTAGGGGGTGCATGGTTGTGGGAGGGGTAGGGGGACATGAAAAAATGAGAAACTGTGTCATGTACTGGTACAAATTCCCAATACTAAGTGTAATCATCACACACACACACACACAGTGTACGAATAAAGATAAAAATCTTTTTAAAAAATGTAAACTTGGCATCTAAAACAAAGAAACGGTAAGCAGCTTCTTCTATCTTTGTTGTGTCGAAGGCGCCTCCTCCAGGGCAAGCGCTCTGGCATGCGCCTCTGGTTGGTGCTGAGGCCCCGCAAGAAGAGGCAACAGCAGTGCACACACGAGGAGCCCCGCGTGACGTGTGGCGCACTCAACTGCCGTGTGCCAGCCATCACCCCCGGACAGCGAGGGGGAGCCTTTCGGGGACCGGGAGCCAAACTGCAACCCGAAACCCACTGATGTACCAGAAAGTGCCAGCACTGTGATTAAGCCTGAACGCTGAGGTTTTAGTTTGGCAAAAGCAACTCCTACCTTAGCATCTCTTGCCTTAAAAGTAGGACACGGTGACATGCGTGCTGTGGGCTCACTGCCGCTCTTCAGGAGCTTCAGACGGATACTGTTGGATGGTCTGAACTCCAGGAAGCAGGAAACAGTTTCCCATTTTATAGGAAAGGAAACTGGCTCACAGAGCTTATCTGATTGCAAAGTCCCTTGTTAGGATGTACCTGCCACATGAATGTCAGCTTTCCTGATGCCAAAGAGGGGCTGCAAGGAGAAAAGCCCAAAAGATGAGAAGTAACTGAACCCACGGTGTCCGGACCTACCACTGCTTGACGGGAAGTGAAACCGGGCACGTGATAAGCAGGCTGTGCGGGGCGGGGGGGGGGGGCGGGGGCTAACCTAGACTGGGAAGGGAGCGCTCTGGCCAGGAGCAGAGCCAGAGACACAGCAGGACAGTCATAACGACAATCTATGATAAAACTTCTTTAAAACTCACGAATGATACCTTCAAACTGCAGTTGAGTGCGGGTGACTGAAGCAGGGGATGTGAACCCTCAGTGGAGGGGTCTCCTGCTCCTCCCCGGGACGAGCTCTCAACCACAGCCCCGGTGTGCCAGGGCACGACCGGCTGCATTTCCTTACAAAATAAAGCTTTGTGTTGCTGGATCCCAACCTCTTCGTCCTGTCCTTTTCCCTCAGGCTCTGACTGACTCTGAAAAGCGAGCAGGGCTGGGATGAGTTCGGAGTTACACTGTCACTGGCACCTCATGAACCAGGACTTAGCAGGTTGGGGTCTGCACGGAGCCAGATAGGCTTGTATTGGCTGGTCTTGAACATGTACTCCCGTGTTAGTTGGGAAGAAGCTCAAATGCTCTGCACGGTTCCTGGTACCACGGCATGAAAGACACAATCACAGGGAAGCTCCTTGATTTCCCTATCAGTTGTATTTAGCACTGTGTTGGACTCTGCGTGGTTGAGAATCTGTTTTCCTCTTCTTACCCACGCCCTGCTGGACACTAGACACAAGAACACTTCCTGTTCAATGCAAGGCCGTAACAATTCAGTGCCAAGTCTCCAGTCTTGTGAAACTGGGGCCTGATTTACATTTGGTGGCTAGCCTCTGTGGAAATTCCCCTCCAGATGGACGGCCGACAGAGAGCTGGGCATTCCGAAGAATCACGCAGGGAAAATGTGCTTGTTCTAAACTTGAAAACCTTCCTACTCATAAAAGATTTTCTTTCTCTGCCAGGAAAGTTGAGAACACACCACAGAACTTCATCTGAGCTGAGACCGAAAGGGTCGGCATGGAAAGGAGGGGAAGAGGGTATATCACAGGATTCTGGTACATGTTAATGTTCTCTCGGGAATATGGCCAAAAAAAAAAAAAAACCAGCTTATTCTTCAGAATTCTTCATAATGAAAATTTTGTCCCATGCTCAAAATGAAACAGAAATTGATGGAAATAGTATCCTAGAGGAAGACGGATGACTCAGTCACACAAGGGGATGTTAAGCGGTGTCTTCCTGGGCACCACATCTCACTCTAATAAAGGCAGTGTGCCCGGAGCTTGCTTCCATCCACACAGACATTTCCCCGTAGCAAACCTGCTAATTATTTCCTTTGGCTCTAACTGTTCACACTGTGGTCTAGAGTGAATTCTAAACCTCCGGGGTTAGGTGCCTACTTCATTCTACACAGGCTCCTCCCAGTTCCCTGGTGAAGGCCTGGGACGGTAGCTAAATGGCCCGAAGGAAGAGTCGAAAACCCAGAAGCCAATGGCAAATATTCGACCTGCCAAAAGAACTAATCCTAAGTACTGAAAGACTTGAGCATTTTTCTTGTTTCTATTATTAATATTAGCCCTTGGGTGGATGGTCATTCAGGCCAATGACGGTGACCAGGTCTACTGCTGACACTCCCTTACTGGATTAAGAGACTCCCGGAAGGTGACAGGGTCACGATGACTGTACTCGTCAGAGGACGGATGCTGAGCTGGACGTGCTGTTAGAAGGTGGGGCACAGCTGGAGGTTGGTCTCCCAAAGCAGGCCTGCCCCGAGCCCCGCTTCCCAGCTGCCATGAATGAAGCAGCTCTGCTCTGCTCTGACCTTCTGCTGTGATGCTTACACCTTGGGGTCTGCAGATCACTGCAGGAAACCTCTGAAACTGCGAGCCGAACACCTCATCCGTTCAGACACAGGGACCAGGCACTTTGCCCAGCAGGGAGTGAGCTGGCCCGAGCGCCCCTCGCCTGGGGGCAGAGAGTGACCATCTGCTCGGCCCTTCAGGCGCCCTGCCGGCCTCACTGCTTCGGGTGTTAGGTGTTCTCAATCGTTTAGGATGCTTGGATGCTCTCTTCTCTTGGTCACAATACCCGGGAGCAGGACTGAAATTTTACTGAGAGCCCGAAGGGTTTGTTTCCTGCAGGAACCTTTCTCAGCCAGCATCTTACCCAGTGGGATTTGCTCCAATCTGCATCTTGATATTTCAACCTGCAGCATCTCTGTTTTCAGAAAATGAGTTAGCAAGCTTTTTTGTGTTAAGTATATAATCTTTTTTTTTTCTTTTTTTCTTTTTGAGACAGGGTCTCGCTTTGTAGTTCAGGCTGGCCCTGGGCTCACTATGTAGCCCAGGCAAGCCGCCGTGAACTCAGCAATCCTCCTGTCTGCCTCCCGAGTGCTGGGATTACAGGTGCTATGGTATGTGGTACTGATTGCTGGTGGGCGTGAGTCTCCACGCCCAGCATTGTATGTGGTTACTGGGGATCGAACTCAGGACCTTGCGCTTGTGAGGCAGGCGCTGGAACCACTGAGCTAATCCTCCGGCCCGTTAAGTATATAATCTTTACGGGTTTATCACTTCGCAAGTCTGCCATATTAGCACGGACTCTCCTGTGAGGAAGTAGATCTCCCTTGAGAAGGGACATTCTGTGGATGGGGCTCTGCAGGAAGCATCACTGTGGCCTCGCTGGGAAGGAAGGTGGTTCGAGCGTCCTGCTCCCTGGGCTCTGAGTGCGGCGTCAACAGTGGATGACAAGAACGAAGGCGGAACAGCCCGCCGTGCGCTCCTCTGGTGTCTCCCTCGCTCCCAGACAGAAGCCTTGACGTTGGTCTCACCTGCCAGTCCCTGACCCCTGCCTGCCAGTTGTGTTTTACGGCAGATTAGAGTGCAGGGGAGGAGCGAGAGGCACGGTCCTAGGTCTTGGCCATTAGATGCGACTCTTCTAGTTATTCAAATAACTTGTTTTGGGACACTCGGCGTTTGTCCGCAGACGAACACCACTGGGAGAGCAGAGGGGGTTTCAGAGAAAGGTCTAAGAAAGATAGAACCAGTCCTGGCTCCAGAGGGGGAAAACACACCCTATCAGGGGCACTTCCAGACTACTTTTCCTTTGACCGAAGCAGCAGGGGATGTTCACACAACGGCAGCATCTCAGAGAACAATTCTAGCGCGGCCGGGACAGCCACAGACGCTCTCGCGGGGGCCGGAAGCCCGCAGGGTCTGGGCTCCACCGCAAAGCCTGCTTGGCTCAGGGCCTATCTTTCCCCTCAAATCCAGCCCACATCTCCAGTCACCCTGCTTTGCGGGGTCTCTGAGGAGGACCGTGCCGGTGCGGCGGACTCACCGTCATTTCTTCTGGGTTCCCATTGGCTACTTCCACCACGTGCAGGGCCGGGTCCACCTTCACCTTGGTTCGAGCCATGAACTGGATGACAGAGGAGCTGTCCTACGGAAGCAACACACAGCTCACTGTCAGGTTTCTCGAAGACAATAAAGTTTTCTTGAGAGACCTTAGGCGGAACTGGTATTTCAAGACTGCGCATAGACCGGACAAAAATGTTATCACTGAACTAGAAACTTCCGCATCCAAGGGACCCGCATAAACACGAGCTCCAACGTCTCCCTCAAGGATTCTATCAGATGCGGGTGGGTACAGAGCGATGCTAGCATTTGCCAGTAATCAGCACATGTGAGCTGATGTGTTGTGGTTTCCTAGTGGGATGAGCCAGATATTTAAATATTGATATTGATGTCTTCACAAAGAGTTGAGGGAAAATAAAACCATTTAACTATGTACAACAAACCCAGGCCTGGCATTCTGTAGAAGGCATCTGATTTCCATTTTAGAGGCATCTCCTTGCCCTGACCACAAGCCTCAAACCCTTCCCATCAGCTACTTTTAACTCTTTGTTTGGAGCTTTTCTGGGTCAGAGCTATTGAATGGTAAAACGAGTAGCCAGCAGGAAGTTGGAAAGGGAAACATCTAGCTTATAAACGAAACCTAGGGACAAAAATGGACTTGGGGCAGGGGCAGGTCCATGACCGAAGAATCACCCCCTGGCAGAAGCCCTGCTGTGGGCTGACTCAAAGCCACTGATCCACATAACACGAAAACTGCTGCAGAGGAGGGAAATGGAATGTGGAAAAAGACAGGCACTGGCAGACTGGCCCAGGGAAGGGCCAGAACCTCAGGCCAGTGGTCTGGAGGGTGCACTGACTGTGGAGCAGAGAGGCGCCTGGTTTGCCTCGTGGAAACATTCAGCGTCCCAGTGGGAGGGCTGAGGGCCCTGCCCCTAAGAATCTGTTGAGTTAATTCAACTTGCTTGTCACTCAAGACGGCCGCTGTGGTTTGGACGTGTCCTCCAGAATTCACGTGCTGGGCACTTATCCCCCCGAATCCTATGTTATGGGATTTGGAGGGGCAGTGTTTACGAGGAAATTAGGGATGGACAAGATGATGAAGGCGGGGGCCCTGTGATGGCATTGATGCCTTCACTAGAAGAGGAGAGACAGAGCTTGCGTGCTTGCCCTGTTTCGCCACGTAATGCCCTTCACGTTAGGTTATCATGCCTCAAGGTGGCCCTCGCGTGTAGGAGATGCTGGCGTCATGCTCTTCAACATCCCAGCCTCCAGAACTGCGAGCCAAATAATTTGTTCTCCATAAATTTCCTAGTCTCGGTATTTTGTTATCGCAACAGAAAATAAACGGAGAGGCTCACACTTTTAGATGCCAGCTTTCACTTAGTTTTGGCTAAATCTGAAAACAGGAAAGTGGAAATCCCCTCACTAGACAAAAATTCCAAAGAGGCCCTTTGTTAATCTTCACCAAAGCAATCACGGAAGTTTTTCTGGGCTGGGACATGGGGATGCTGGTGTATATACTCCACCTGCGAGTGATACACAAATTATTGTCCCGTTGTTTGTGGTTTTGGGAATTGAGCCCTGGTAAGTACTGTGCTACTGCGTTATACCCCCAGTCCTACTGTCTTTTTCTAGACAACTATAAACACGTTTAACATTTTCCTTATAAATATATATTAACTGCACACATTAATGGAGTTCAGTGTAGTATTTCCATGCATGCATCTAGTATGCACGATCAAAGCCCATCCTTGTTTTTGACATGCCCTCCAAACATATTTAATGCGTCCCAGGGAGCTTGTCATTCAAAAGAATTGCTCCTGTAATCTCACTTTAACCTGGAAATAATATTGCATGCAAATAGTCTGTTAAGAGAGTGTATTTTACAGTACTGGGCATGGAACTTATACCTTGCACAGACTAGGCAAGTCAGCACTCTACTGAGCTATATTCTGGTACTTTTAAAAATTTCATTCATTCATTCATCCATTTATTTTTTTGAGACAGGATCTTGCTAAGTTGCTCAGACAAACCTCGAACTTGTGATCCTTTTACTTTTCCCTCTTGAGTAGTCATATGCACAGACCAAAATTGGTGGTTTAAGGACTATCCCAGGATACACTGTATTTTTAATCATCAATAACCATTGTAACATTGTCTTGGATGTTAACAGTGATGATGGTGGTAACTGCCAAACTGAAAGGGCAAGTGCATGAGGAGCCTGGCACAGAACAGATCCCTGGTAGTAGAAGAATCCGTGAAGAAAGGCTTGTGGACTGGAAGCATACTTTCAGGGAAATCTGAATCCTCCAATGATTTAAAAAATCAGATCCTATATTTCAAACGAAAACTTGTAAAGGTCAAAATAATAAAATCTCAAATTTCCTTGTCTGGGGCCGGACCTTGAGGTCAAGAGAAAATAAACATAGGTCTTGGTCAGGCCAACCACAGGCGGTCACTGTTTCATATCTTCAGGGAAGCCACGATGGCCCCTGGGACCATCTGGCTCAACCCCGAAGGAGGTCACGGGCGTCAGGGGGCCCAGAACTCCGCGTTTCGGCTCCAGGAGCAGCTGGGGGCCCATCTGGCTTCCAGATCAGCTCGGTTTCAGGCTTTTCTCCGCACCTGGAGCTCCTGCTCGAAGGGCACTCGGAGCAGGAGCCCGCAGGGCTCTGATGACACCCACAGGTTTCTGCTCTCCTGCCTGGGGCTCCCCTGGCGCGGCTGACTCGCTGGGACATCAGCGGGTGGGGCACGTGCCTCGGCCAAGGGCCGCTACTGGTCCCTGGGGGACAGCAGCAGAGCTCCAGGCCTTACATGAACTGCGAGTGGCCGTTCACGCGGGTAGAGGGCACAAGAGACATCAGCAACACCATCAGCAAGTGAACGGCCCGGAGCATAAGTGCACAACAACGGGCCTCCACCCAGAGCTGGAGACCCACGCAGAAGGGACTCTGTGTGGCCTGGCGCTCCAGCCAGTGAGGCTCTAGTCAGTATCGGGCGCTCTGACACTGTCCTTTGCAAGGCGAAGTGACGCTCAGAAAGCTCTGCTGAGCCACCTGCCCCGGCAAGTCTCACCCAGAGCAAATCCAGGCGCCTGGAGCTGCGCCCTGCTCTTCACAGGGGTGTGGAGGATACAAAGCTGCAGAAAGTGGGGAAACCACCCCCCAGCGCCTGCACCTTCTCAGGTCGGCAGGTCACTGCTGTGTCTAACTCAAAAATAACCGCGAAATGACCAGTCTAAGCATGTTCACTCAGCCACGGATGGGTTTATACATATTCATTATAGTCAAAGGAAATGAACAGAAACTCCGGTAAATATGCATATTTGTTTTATCTCTACATGCAGTTATTATTATAGTGTTACTGGAAATGGCCTCTCAGACTCTTAAATAATAAATGTATGCAATTCTTTAACAGAACGCTAGTTTATTAACTGAGGTATTTTTGGATAACTTTTAGTAAACTCATAATAGCAAAATGACTATTTAGTTGGGCTACATAGTTCCACACTTGGACTCTTGTGAAATGAGGGGACATCTAAATAAGAGGTGAGCAAATGTAGGACTCACAGGTCAAACCTGGCCCTTGACTAGTTTTTGTAAATAAAGTTTTATTAGAACACAGTCATGTCTTTTCCTAGAAACGTTGTCTATGGCTTCTTTGACATCATACCATAGCTAGGTTGAGCAATATGGCCTACAGGACCTAAAGTAGTTCCCAGTGGCCTTCACAGAAAGGGTTTGCCAGCCCTTGGACAAACATGCCCTCTAGACCCCAAGAAGTGGCATTGCTGAGGAGCTTGTCAGAACTGCAGAATCTCAGACTCTGCTCCCAAGGAATCTGAGTCTTAGTAAGCCCTTCAGGTGAGTCTGTAAATTGGAAAATGAGAAACTTCAGTGTGTAAACAAAACATCTGAGAAGCTTGACAGAATCAAGATGCTGACTGACCAGGTCTGGGGTAGGGTCCCCAGTTACGCCTTTTAACAAACCTAGGTGATGCTGGTCTTTAAGTAGCAAGCTACTGCTATCCCAACCCCCGGCATCAGGCAGCTCGACAGACAACTTCCAAAAGGTGCAGCCGAAGCGTCACAAGGGAACCAGCGCAGGGGCTTTGCGGTGAAGCCCGAGAACGCGGGCGCTCGGGACTTACCCCCTTCAGTATTTCTGTGTTCAGCAGCATGGAAACATCTATTGTACGACTTTCTTCTTTAGTAAGAGCACTTAGGTTACAGTGTATTGTTAGGCAGGACATCCCTGGGTTTTCACAGTCCTGAGGAGAAAAATCAGAAGTGTCCAATGGTATTAAGAGCAAAGATAAATCCACAGCCATTTACAGAACAAGCTCTAGAACTTCTGCTCTGGTGACTACGGTGATTCCAGGCAGAGGGAAAAGCAAAAGGAAGATGAAGGGCTGGGGAGGTAGCTCACTGGGAAGAGTACCTGCCCAGAATGTGGGAGGGCCCTCGGTGAAACAAATCCCCAGCAGCGAGGGGGAGTGACTATCGGAAAAAGAAAGTTGTAATTCTCTCTTCTTGCCACCAGAGGGCATTCGAGGGATTTCCTGCCTGGGTGCCAGGGGTCAAACTGGAGAAAGCGGCTCTCCATGGTTAATCTACCAAAATTTGGATTTCATAAAAAAGCCTACCTGTTCCTAAAGAGAAACATACCTCCATATCTTAATAGTGTTCCTGTAAGTTTTTAAAACTAAGACAGATTTTCTATTTTCTGTAATTTCTGCTGTGAAACGGCAAATACAAATTCATGGTTTAAAATTTTTTCAGAACTAGGGATTGAACCCAGGGCCTTTGCACGGAGCTGTGTCTCTCTTTTTATTTTGAGACAAGGTCTGAGTTCCCCAGGTGGGACTTGAACTTGCCACCCTCCTGCTTCAGCCTCCTACCATACTGGGATTATAGGCATGTACCACTATGACTCTCAAGACAGACATTAAGCGTACCCACTAAGCATACAGATTTTTACATGTGTTATCCCTGATCATGACACACATTTCTGTCACCTTCGGACGTACTCTTGGGTCCCTTCCTGCTGATACTCCACCAAAAGTACACACTATCTTGACCGCGATTGCCACTGATCAGCTTTGCTCTGTTTCTGAACTCCATGTATGTGAAATGTCCCCATATGTGTCCTTTGGTCTTTCACTTCCTTCCTTCAGTGTCATGTCTATGACACTTACTTGTGCTGTTGTGTTTTGTGTGAGTAGCAGTTCGGTATTTTTCATATTCTAGAAAACGAATATACCACAACTGTTTACCTATTCACCTCTTCATAAATACCTGAATTATTATCAGCTTTTAGCTATCAG
This sequence comes from Thryonomys swinderianus, assembly GCA_004025085.1. NCBI lineage: Eukaryota > Metazoa > Chordata > Mammalia > Rodentia > Thryonomyidae > Thryonomys > Thryonomys swinderianus. The sequence continues at coordinate 93,044 of PVIC010000494.1, read as the reverse complement.
AAAATTGCTCTGGATATTACTGTCCATGTCTTCTAGCAGACACCTGCATGTATTTCTCTGCTGCTGTACCGAGGAGTGGTCTATATTGATGTATCATAGAATACATTTATATTTAGCTTTAGTAAACACTGTCAGTTTTCCAAAATGATTGTACAAGAACCACTGTGCTTGTTTCAATTCATACTCGTTGAGGAAATATTTTACTTTGTGGTTGGTGGGTCGCAAAGGCTTCCCTTTGTCAGGCGAAGGAAGTGGAATATAAATTTAACACTTGGATTGAAACCTCAAGCTTAAAAACAGGAGTTGACCACAGTCTTTGTGACTTTATAAGTCAATTGATGAAAGCCAGATTTGGGGAGTAACAAATACCAAATAGAAAACTGGCCTTTAATCTCAGACTTGCCTTCCTAGTACGGACCACCCATGTTAGCCCAGCCACTAAGCAAATCCTTACCAAGACTTTTCTTCCAGACTTCGTGAAAAAGGCAAATATAGTGTGGAAGATATTTTCTTGTTCTTGAGGGATGATGCAGGGGGTTGGGTTTCTCTGGAACGAGCAGTTTCCCTTCTCGTGGCCCACCTGAAATGCAGAGAGGCCCGTCAGAGGGGTCAGTCGCAAGAGCAGATCCGGATCCGGGAATCCCTTGTTGGAGAGGCAGCAGCTGTAGAGACCAAATTCTCCTTTTACCTTCTCTCTCTGTCCTCTAGTGGACACGAATGGCTGTCAAACCTTTGCGGGTTTTGTTTCTTTGTTTGGTTTAAGACAAAACCTGCTATGTTTTCCAGGGTAGCCTCAAACTCCTGGGCTTATGCGATCCTCTTGCCTCAGGCTCCTAAGGACCATAGGTATCCTATCACCCCTTGCTCTGCTTGAGAAATTTTAAGGTAGAAGGTTTTTTTTTGGTTTGTTTTGGCTTGGTTTTTTTTTTTTTTTTTTTTTTTTGATGGAGACAGGGTCTCGCTTTGTGTTCAGGCTGGTCCTGAGCTCACTATGTAGCCCAGGCAAGCCTCAAACTCATAGCAATCCTCCTGCCTCTGCCTCCCAGGTGCTGGGATTACAAACGTGAGCCACCATGCCCAGCACTGTGATGTGTGGTACTGATTGGTAGCGGGTGTGAGTCATCACACCCAGGACTTTGGTATGTAGTTCCTGAGGATTGATTTTGGGACCTTGTGTTTGCAAGGAAAGTGCCGGAACCACTGAGCTAAATCCCCCACCCCAAGATAGAAATTCTGGCCAAACAATACAAAATGTTCACCTGAAGTCCCAAAGTGACAGAAGAGATGGCATACAACATGCAGGTGAGACATAATCAGGAAATTTTAACAGGTAAGGAACGAAACAAACTTTGCACTGCGTGTTTTCCAGGCACATTTACAAACATCAGAGCGGTTCTCTCATAGGGACTGAGGCTGTTCGTCTGGATGAGGAGGACGAGACCCCAGTCAAGACACCTGCCAACAAATGCAGGCGCAGGAGCCTCCGGGGCTCAGGACTCCCGAGACCGGAAGGTCGTCAGCGGACCTTAGGTGCCTCCACTGTCAGCAGTTTTCAGGCTGCTCAGTGGAGCCGACTAGAGGGAGGCGCTGAGAGACAGAGAGGGTGCAAGCATTGCTGTGGTTCTCATCTCCGTTCCTTCTCACTCTACCTAGTGTCTATTGCTCTTCTCTGTATATCACCCTAGCACATCGGCTGTAGCTGAAGACTGGACAGAAGGCAAGACCCAACAGGAGCAGGGACGGGTCCCTAATGTGGGCTATGCACACGGTCCCTCTGCGAGCCGGCCATGCACTCTGCTGTCCTAGCTTCAGCGTCCTGGAGGAAAACACAGCGCTTTAGAATTTATTCAAGAACGTGTCCTTTCCTCACTTGTGGTAGAGAGCAGGGTTTAAAGTTTTTACATACAGAGACTTCTAACTTGAGACTGTCTATCTTTTAATAATGAACTATAAAACGACGACCATCGAAATTTGCGAAACTAACCTCTATCTCATCTTCGGTCTGAGCAAATTCGAGGATTGACTCGATTTGGCTGAAAGTGAAGAAGGTGAAATTGTATCTTCTCCAGTTCACCACTAGAAAAGTGGATGTTGCCTTTAACAGTATCTCATAGTTTGGGGGCCTGTTCTTTAAAATCGCCATAATGTGAGATACTCAGAATTACTTCTATGAATCGCAACACTTTGGGGAAGACCCATCATCTGAAATGGTCTCAACCAGCATTAGTTTTGGACAATTTTAGAGGTTATTAGAGGGACTGGGGCAAGGGACAATGAAGTGTAAGGAAGATGTGCAATTAGGGAACAAGATGATGAGTATGTTGAACTCACTTTAGAAAGCAACACATATGCTCTTCACGTGGCAAGGAGCACGCACATTCACTTAGAAGACAAATGGGAGGAACAACTGCTGTGATGTTGAGCAAATGGATATTTGTGGGTTGCAATAAAATTTCAGTATCAAACGTGGATTCCAAAGGCTCTGCATTTCAAATGAATGTGAGAAACTGAAAATGACACATTCTGGAAAAGTGTTGACTACAGAAAGTGGCTTAGTAATAATATACATTCATCTCAGAAGATGTATGTTTGAGTAAAATTAAATGTGAAGTATGAACGGAAAAAGTATTAAAAATAAATGTATTGTTCTTATATGACTCCAAGTATGCAATTACAAAATTAATATAAATATTGTGAGTAGACAGTTTACTATTCACTTCGCTAACATTTTGAAGTTGAGATAAAATTTACATTCCCCACGGCGCGTGGATCTCAACAGTGCAGTCTGATGAATTGTGACAGCCGAGATCGCCCAGGAACCAGCACCCTAAGGGAAGCCCAGAGCATGCCCGCTGCCCCAGATTCCCTCTGTCCCATTTCCAGCCATTCTGAGCCCTCACTCAAAGGCAGCCATGGTTCTGATTCCTATTAAGTTGGCACAGCACAGAAGATGAGAGGGAGGGGAGGAAGGAAAAGGAGAGACAAAAGGGTAAATGTGCTTGACGAGGGCGATGGGGGTTGTGTCCTCCGGGCGTTGACCTACAGAACACGGTGCCTGGAAAGGATTTCTGCCTCGGGGCATCTGAGAATCCGGCCGAGCAGAGCCAGGCTCCTCCTTCCTCCATCTTTCCTTCCGAGGCACGCAGCTCCACTTGCACCTGCCCCCTGGACGCACAGGGGTGAGAGGCCCCAGAGGGTCCTCCCAGCCCTCGGGTATGCACACCCCACCCCCCAGGGCTGGCTGCCTAATCCATTTGGTCTGGTTCTAGAGAATCAGAACTCTGAGCCTTGCAGAAAGCGCCATCCCTAATTAAAGTCAGAGTTCTCTTGCTCTGTCCTGTGGGTTTCTAGGCAGGGAGAGGAAGAAAAGCCCCAACCTAACCAGCCTCATTTATGTCCTCAGTATGAGGAGCTGGTGCTGTTGTCAGGCCACAGATGCCAGCAGAGAGGGAGGTGGGCAGCCAGTGGCAGGGCAAAGAGGACAAGAAACAGCTAAACCTCAGTATCAGAGGCAGGGGTACAGAGAGGGCTCGGAAGTCAGTCTTCCGTTTCTAAGGAGAGTCCCTGCACGGCCTGTGACCGGGCAAGCGGGGATGAAATGACAGACACCACGTGACACTTAACCCCGTCCTGCAGCGGGATCTGGAAGAGAGTCTGTGGCGAATGAAAATCTCAGCCTGACTGTGGTTACACAGGCGTCACTTTAATTGGGGAAAATGTTTGACTGGAAGGTTCGGGGTGGTCCCGTTTCAAAGGGAACCTGAAGGTCGCGGAGGGCTCCGTGGATCTGAGCCAGACCCGCTCGAAGCCAGCAGCTCCGTCCCTGGCCAGGGTCACCAGAGGGAGTTACTCTTCTGCGCGTCGGGTAGATACAAGATCGTCACCGTAACACTGGGCGACCCCGCGCCTCCCGGGCCAGCCCCCAGTGCTCTCCCCATGCTAACGCTCAGCCCAGGAAGCAGATGCCGCTCCTTCCTTATGTTACAAATGGAGACGCTGCGGGGCGATGACAAGCAGAGGTCCCTGGCTGGCGGGCTGCTGAGATCTGCCTGTGACCGTGTCCCTGTGTTGGCTCTTGAGTATGGGTACTGCAGCAGTAGAGGCAGAGAAACTGTCCCTCCCTTTCAAACCCAGACCATAGGGAGGGAACCACCAGCCTCAAAGTCTGGAAGCCCCAGCGTCCTTCATCTTGAACCATCTTTGCCGCTGTGACAAAAAAAAAAAAAAAGAAAAAAAAAAAAAAGACTTGTCTAGACCTTGGGAGGCCAAAGCGCCTGTGGCCTCGGAGGCCAGGCTCTTCTGTGCTGTCTTGCAGGCTGGACAGGGACCAGCGTGCTCTGGAATGCTGTCTTTGGAAGGCGGCTCCCAGATCAAGTCATGCCCTGGGTTTCTCTGGCAAAAAAGGAACCAGGGGCCCCAAGTTCAGCGACTCGTCCACTGTCACGAGGTTGGCTGCTGGCAGCGTCTGGAGCCCAGTGGAGGGATTCTGCAGCACAGACGCTCTTGACGAACACTCAGCGATCTCCGGCTCTAGCCTTACTCTGCCGCCTAACAGCTGTGCCAGCGTGGGCCTCCAGGACCTCAGACTCCGCATCCAGGGAGGGAGGACATCAGCCTAGAAGTCAGTTCTCGGATGCTAATTCTGCACTTCAAGGGCTACCGTGGATTTTCTCTGGGGCACGGGGTCTGCTAATCCACAGATGAAGAAACGCTGCCCACTTTATGCCTCACAACTTTGTCTTAACCATCTTCCTTGCTCAAAAGCAAGGGGGAAGCAGTGTTGTTGTGTGCATTACAGACAATCCAAACTCCATCTGGGTATGGTCCTTATTTCTTTTTTTTTTTTTTTTTTTTTGAGACAGGGTCTCGCTTTGCAGTTCAGGCTGGCCCTGAGCTCACTATGTAGCCCAGGCAAGCCTCGAACTCAGCAATCCTCCTGCCTCTGCCTCCTGAGTGCTGGGATGACAGGCGTGAGCCACCATGCCCGGCTGGTCCTTATTTCTTTAGCTGCCTGAGGACACTGTGGCCATCTCTCCCTGCTCATTCTACCCACTTACTGCTTATGTTTTTTCCCCAGACTGAGTCTAAATACTTCCCACAACGTAGCTGCTTGTCTTCCGGGATGTCTTGGGGGACTGGAAAAGGTCCATGGCTATTGGAATTCAAACAACAGGACTTTACTAACCCCACAAACCAGGACAAGAGATGGAGGGCACAGTCAAGGCTAAATTCTCCCAAGGCAGCCATTGAGGGTTTTGTTGTTGTTCTTGGTTATCTGTTGTCCCCCCAGTCTGACTCGAAAGAAAACATTGTGCAAGCTAAAACCGAGATTGTGGTGATTTAGGAAATTGTCAGGAGACTACGGACATCCTTTAGAGGCAGAGAATGGAGAGCCTTGGTCAGAAAATATTCCACAGTCAAAAGCTGCCAAGTGTTCAGGCCTGGGACAGGAGGCAACTGATTAGGGGGCTTCTACCCATGAAATAGAGATTTTGAAGCATGCAGTGAGGTTCACACGAGGGGCACAACGCTGACAAAAGCAGTGACTCTTGGTTTAATGTTACTGTCATGAAAAAGGGAGCTCAGAGCGTTTACAGAAGACTCTGAGGCCACGGTGGTTAGACGAAGGGTCGGGAGGGGCCAGGGCTTCTCATGAGGTGGGCTCAGGAGAAGGGCCTCCCCTCAGGAACTGTCAGAGTTGTTTGGAAAGGGAGACGGAGGGAGACGGAGTGAGGACAAATCAGACAGAGCCTGAGAGCAAGAGTGAGCTCTTCACCCGGTTCTCAGAACAGAGAGGTCCTACAGCAGCCCTGTCCCAGAAGTCTCGGGTCAATTTCCTGTTTCATGTCACAAGCAGCTCAGCTTGGCAACCAATTTTAGTTGTTTCTGGACTCCTCTGAGTTCAGATGAAAAGGGAGACACCACTAGCTAGCCTGAGGCACTATCCTCACAGCCAGCTATACACCAAGTCCTTACATATCCGCGAGCAGGCAGCACGGTTATCAGTACGGTGACCATAGAATCTATTGTCTAAACTGCAAGTTTAAAAAAATCTCAACTAACATATAACTGTATAAGTTTGTGCTGTATAGTAGGACTTTTCAATCCAAGTATATAATGTGCAGTGATGAGATCAGGGTAGTTAGCTTATCCATCACCTAAGACATCCGTCATCTGTGTTTGAAACATTCAAAACCTCCCCAACCAGGTATTTTGAAATATGCTATTAACTGTTGCTAGTCAGTTATCCTACTGCGCAGCGGAGCATTAGAAGTTCTTCCTCCTGTCTGACTGCACCTCTGTCCTGTTGACCGTCCTATCTCTGCTCCCACCTTCTCATGCTCTGGTGAGCACGATTCTTTTCTCTATCTGTGAGATCAGCCATGTTGGTTTCCACAGTGAGTAAGAAATATGTAATATTTGTCTGTCTTAGGTCTGATTTATATTACTTACCACTGTGAGACCCAACCTGCCATAAAAACAGCCATCTTGTTAAAAACCTGCACTTGTGTCCTGTAACCTCCCTCTGAACTTGGAACTTGTCTCCTTGGGAACTGTCGACTCAACTGATGCACGCAGCTGCAGATTGTATGTTTTTAAAATGCACTATTCTATAGTAAGCAGTGACCTCATCGTTGCTATTGGCTTCTGTAACGACTCGCTTTTGCATTTTAACAATAGCATGATCTAACCACTTCTGGATAGAAACCTCTTGGTAACAGGTGGGAGAGATAGATTCTGCCTTTAAATACTGTGCCCTAGTTTACTTCTGTGTGGAAGGATGGCCCTCAGCTAATAAAGCTCTTGGTTGGACTTTAAGATCATGTTGTGTCCTGAGATCGTCTGGGTGGGACTTGGTCCCAACACCACAGTGTCCTGATGCTTGTCCATACTGCCATAAATGATGACAGTATTTCCTTCCTTTATGACTGCATACTATTCTGTAAATTAAACTGGACATTTTTGACATTTGTGAAGTGAGGGAGTCAACTGGACACAACAGCAAAACAGAGATACTCATCAGCGGTGTGTCAGCCAGACTGTGAAATTCATTCTCCTCACTCTTCATTTGTATTTACAGATGAGATGAGGTCCTGAGCGGCAGAGTGACCTGCTACGTACTTCTAAGCTCCAGATGGGTGAGACAGTGCTCCGAAGACCCCACCAGGAAGCTCCGGACCTCAGCCAGTGTCCCACCCACTGCACCCCAAACTCCCTGACCGCCGCTCCTGGCCCTCACAGAAGGGCTACGACAAGCAGAGACCTTTTCTACACGATTCCTCTCCACCAGGAAGTCAGCCCCGTCGGGATCTGCATCCTGACTCAGAGGAGACAGCACTTCAGAAGCTACTCCCCGGATAAAGAGAACCTCAAGAGAGGAAAGAGGCACAGGAGGAGAATCCAGGCCAAGGGGAGCGGCATGGGCCCGGCAGCTGGGGTCCGGAGAGCCCGGGAGATCAGCATGGGGTAAGCGCTGCTGAGAAACAGGGCAGGGGAGGGGCCGGGGAGGACAGAGGAGGACTGCCGGGCTTTCGGCGTGTCCCCCGAGCCCACGTGCCAGAAGCTTAGTCCCCGAATTCCAATGTCAACCGTGAGCAGAGGTGAGATTCCTGGGAAATGGTGAGGCCTTGCGAGTCCACACGTGGAATGAGGGGCCCAAGGGTCATCAGAGGGCGGCTTTGCTTCAAAGTGCACTTGCCCTGCTAGGTTGGTCGCTGTCTCCTCACATGATGCCCTTTGCCATGTTACCACAGGGCACGGAAGTCTCACCAAAATGATCGCGCAATGTTCTTGGGTGTCCAACCTCCAGAATCCTGAGCCAAATAAACCTGCTCTTTATGTCTAAAAAACGAGTCTGTGATACTCAAGTTACAGCAACAGCAAATGCACTAAGACAAGGGTACTGGAAGCAAACCTGAGAAGTGGGTTCGGGGGTGTCACCGAGAAGGCTGTGTAAGCCAGGGAGATCAATGTGTGACTTGAGCCAGGCAAAGGAACACATCTCAGAATCAAGGAGCCAACTTCATCTCGGGCTTGCGGTATTATAACCCCTTTTTATCGACATCAACCCCAACTCCTGACGCTACTTCAACTGGTTCGAGTTTCTGGAGGGGGGGCGGGTCACCCAAACATCCCACTTTGATGTCTTTTGCACACAGTGTATAGCCAATAAAAGGGAAAGGGAAGACTGAATTAGTAGAGGAACAAATTCAAATGAGCCATGGCTGGAGTCATGACCGACACAGATCCTGAGTAAGTCTATTAAAGGGCCGTGTTTGCTGAGTTGACGTGGATTAAAGGGGGCACAGGGTCACTGCAGAAGAACATGTGTTTCACATTAGCTCACATTTCTCTGTTAACCATTGACTTTCTGTTCTGTGACATCCCTGGGCTACTCTTCCATAGCACGTTACACAAGTGCAGCTGATGGCGACTGGGTAACCGCGCTGGCCACTGATTTACTGCCTGCCCCTCTGAATTCACACGCCCTCTGGGGTTGGAGCCCCAGAGAATGTTCTGAATGTGTGTCCTGGTGATATAATTACCCACTGCCTACTCCGGGAACCAAGGTAAAGGAAGGCAGGATGGCCTGTCCGTCACAGGAGGCATCACATTTTCCACAATGGCTTGCTTATCTGAAGTCCAAGGTTTGAAATGAGAAGAGTACTTAGAAAATGACTGAGAAATGATAGTTGAAGTTTCTAATTTCTTAATTAGGCTGACCTAAGATGTTTAAAACAGAAAGATAGCCATTTACTTTCTATTTAGCAAAATGCAAACTATTCTCAAAAGTTCTTTCTATAGTATTTCATATTACATTTCATATTAAATCACGTTGCTTTAATTGGATGTTTAGTGCTTCTTGACATTGGTCAAACAATAAGAAATGGCATCGTTTTAATAATAAATACTAAGGCAAATATTTTCATGTTTACTGCTCACTCTGAGCCTTTATAATGCTGCAGAATCAGAATAACACGTTGGGGAAAATCTCAGGCTCCATTTATTTGCCTGATTTTTCCATTGCAACAACACTGTTTAACATAAGACCAGAAACAGCAGTGACAATCGTATATAGTTTCTTACTGTGAATCTACCTAGCTTTATCCAACCAATGTATTCAAGAGTTGAGAGCACAATTTTTTGTGTGTGTACGTATGTGTGTAGTTCTCAAGGCAGCCTCTGGCACATCCTCCCAAAGAACAACTCGTTCTTTTGCCTTGTAAAAAGAGAACTCTCTGTTTATGTTTGGCCCATTCTGATTTTTCTGATACTCATCTCTACGTGTAGTTGAAGGTTCCAATGTATTTATACAAAGAGACCAAAAAAAAAAAAAAAACCAAAGAAGAAAGACATCTCGGTCATCACAACTTGATCTAGGGTAATAGGCTTTGGACAGCCCTTCCCAGCTCAGGTACTCCTATCAAGAGCCAAGTCAATAAAGGGCTCAGAGAGTTCTGGTTTGAAAGTGAAAACTGAACATCACCTTCTAAATAAAATGCTTGGGCAGACCCCTTCCCTGTCCTAAAGGCCACCACCGCGATGAAAAGCTGCATCAGGTCTGAAAAGTCAGAGTAATACCAGGATCAAAACCGAGGCAGAAAACAGAGAGGCAGCATCTCAGTGTCTTAGACACAAGGCGAGCACAGCCCACTGTTCAGTTCTGACATCTGTAAGTTTGCCATTTCACAAAAAATTTAACCTCATGATAAAAACAGATACATTTTGTTCACATCAGCTTCAGGCTTTGACTAAAGTGCTGTCCTCACTCTCTGCCCCTGATCCCTTCTGTTCTGGGGGCTACAGGCCAACATGCTAGAAAGTCAAGAGTGCAGGCCACACCAGGCTCCCTACAAAACAGAGTTCATTTGCATTTAATCACAGAAAGGCCTCAGATGAAGCCCCGTTCACAAGCATCAGGAGAGCCTTTACTGGAGTTAAAGTGATACAGCTGGGAAGTAGTTTCAGAGATGCAATGACACCAAAGAATTTCCAGATGTGGTCAGATTCTCTTTCGAGAAAAAGCGAGACATAAATATGTTATCTGAGCACTTGACGTGCATGCCAAAAATGCTTTCCTTCCATAGAAAAGATACATTTTGGAAGCAGAATGGTCTGCTGATTTGGATAATAAATGAGACACTAACCCCCGTATGGGACACAACACAGACTTGGAATTGTATCCGGTATTTAATTCTGGTTCTAGCTTTCGGACCTTCTTATGGTAAAGAACAAAGTTCATATCCATCTTCCATTAAAGGATTCAGTGGGTTGTCTCTGTACTTATTAGATGAATCACTTAACATCCTTTATCAAAAGATCAATGAGAGTAATCCTCCGGATTCCCTACTCAGACACCACCCTCTGCCTGCCTCTAACACTGTTTTCCAAAGAGAGTTCTCACCAGCACAGTGAAAAGTGAAACCAAGATGTCATTCATGAGGCTAGGGTTCCAGTGACTTCATGGGAGGCCTAAAACGTGCTTGGTGTCCTGAGTTTAGATCACTGAAGAGAAGGTGATGAAGGTGGCTCCCCAATACCTGGGAAGAAAACTACCCAGTGTCTGATGACGTTGAGGCAGTTTCATTGGTCATAAGAAACTCGGTGTTCACGTCAGAAAGTCATTTTCCTGTTTTTATGTTTCCAAACCATACACAATTAGCCCTCAGCAGGTTAAATGAGAACCATGTGTTTCTCAGCAATGGCCAATGAGCTCTGATCCTCAGTGAAATTTCCTGTTATCAACTTCAGTAACAACCCATCACCCCTGGACTGGCAGGGCTCTGTGTCATGTTGCTTTTAAGGAATGAAGGAAAGTCAACTGCATAATCACCACCTTTTAAGGCCTATTCATGTCGGAGGCAGAAAACACCAGGCACCTAAGCATCGGCATTCCGAATGGCCCACATGCTGGCCGCAAAGCCTTACTGCTTCCAGATGGTGCAGCAGCTGTGAGCCCAAGAGCTGGGGCTCCTGGGTAAAGCCGGCGCCCGGGTCAGCAGGGAGGCAGGGCTGCTGGCTTGATTTATCCTCTGTCCACAGGGCTTAGAGGGCAGCCTCAGACCCGCACTGTGCATGGACAACCCAGGCTGGTGCTTGTCCCCAGCTTCCGGCGTGTGTGCTAGGCACGGAGATACACGTTTTCTCCCTTTGGCCTAACTCCCGCTGACAGAGACCCTAGGAATCTGTCTCGCTCCAGCATTTAATCAGTCACCTCCCTTCTTTTAAGGGTTTGGCTTCTGTTGAAAAATAAATTTACAACAAATTTAATCCTGACCCATTTCAGGACCGAGACTACCGCGCTCAAGTTCACACATGCGCAGGAAGAAGAGATGTGGGACCAGCGGATGTGTACACCACGGACGGCGCTGCAGGGAGTATCTCCAACCGGAGTCTGCCGAGAGTAAGTCTGCTTTTAGACGCTTTCGTTTATGACAAGTGATTAGACCTCTTTTCTAAGTTTTACTTCCTTATTTTCACATTGAAATTAAAGCAACTTTTGCTGTGGGTTACAGGAATTTTTCAAACTGAGACTTGGGGACTTTGATTCAAGGCAAATTTCTCAGGTTCTCGGGACAGAGGAGGTGATGGATACAGCGCAGAGAGCGTAAGCACACAGCCCTGTCCCGAGGAGAGACGCTCAGGCGGTGATCCGAGCAGAGCGTGGGCAGCCGCACCTCTCATTTATCGCAACACACCCTACAGCCAGGGTGCCCAGTGCCAGGGTGCACAGGAAACAGGCGTCTGGCCCTTGACTCTCATGGCATTTTTCGTCTCCTGGAACCAGACAGACAATCCAAAATCCAAACTTATTTTGGATGCTGATGGGTGCTACAAAGACAGGAACTCACAGGAGAGTGGACCCGAGGGTGGCGAGGGCAGCACGGGGCCAGGGAAGATGCACTGAGAGGCGAAGGCTGGAGGGGAGAGGGCGCGAGCAGAGGCGGGACCAGCTGCGCGGCCAGGAGAAGCTATTAGCTAGGGCAGGAGTGGGGTCCAGAGCGCTGAAGACGATCGTGGTCAGGGTGAGGGTGAGGGCCGGGAGAGCCCAGAAAATGGCTCGGGAAAGCGGAGTTTGCTTTCTGGCTCTCGTGGAACCGGCTTCTAGCCTTGTTACACTGTCATGAGTGTCTTGGAGCGTGATGCAGGGAAACGAGCGGGACTGTCAGCACAGACAAATCACTGCGACTGAAGCTCTCAGTGGTCGCAGGAAGAAACTGTTCAAAACTGTACCAAACGTGAACTATTTTGAAATTAAAATGTTTTGAGTTCAAAATAAATAAAAGCGTATAGTATTGTTAGGAAATGACATGAGAGATTAGCAAATAAAAATATTCTTTTTTAGATCATTATATACTGTGTACCTACCACTGTTATTCTCTAGTTATTTTTGTTATTAAAATTATTTTTTATAGAATAGCCTTTTAATTTTTTTTTTTTTGAGACAGGGTCTCGCTTTGTAGTTCAGGCTGGCTCTGAGCTCACTATATAGTACAGGTAAGCCTCAAACTCAGCAATCCTCCTGTCTCTGCCTCCCGAGTGCTGGGATTACAGGTGTGAGCCACCATGCCCGGCACTGTGGTATGTGGTATTGATTGCAGTGGGCATGAGTCTCCACGCCCAGCATTGTATGTGGTTACCAGGATCGAACTCTGGACCTTGAGCTTGCAAGGTGGGTGCTGGAACCACTGAGCTAAATCTCTGGCCAAAACTGAAAAAAATTTTAAAGTAACATTTTTATAATCTTACAAGGAAATAAAGTAGGCTACCATTGTGTGATTAATTAAGTTGTAATTAAGAGAGGGTATAGGGGCCGGAGATTTAGCTCAGTGGTTCTGGCACCTATGTAGCAAGCACAAGGTGCCTGGTTTGATCCCTAGCAACCACATACAACAATACTGGGTGTGGTGACTCACGCCCACCAGCAAACAGTACCACATACCACAATGCCGGGTGTGGTGGCTCACGCCTGTAATCCCACCACTCAGGAGGCAGATGCAGGAGGACTGCTGAGGTTTGCCTGTAGAGACCCTGTCTCAAAAAAAAAAAAAAAAAGAGGGTGTAGTGTTCTGCACTATTTTGAATTTTTAATTATTTGAAGAATGCAAAGAAACCCAAAAAGGATGTCTTAGGATTAAAGAAAAGGAGAATTAAATGAACTGTAATTTTTACAGAAGAATGATTAAGTAATAACTCAACTTCTTCACAAGAGGGAATTAGGTGACTGTTTTCTATTTTAGCGAAGACAAGATCGGGGGAAATCAGAGCATGAAGAACCACGGTAGTCAAAACAATGGCATCTGAGGGATGCTAACTTGGCTTAATGGAGAAAACTTGCTGGAAATGTAGTACTGTTGCACTGTGGCGATATCTTGATTGCACTCCGCCTGAAAGTGGCCAGTTGGATCGTACAACCCACCAAAGCCACCCTAGGGCTGTCAATCCATCTCGTTCCGCGGGAGAGGGGCTTCTAACCTTGAATCCTTCTTAGAAGGAAAGTGACACCCAGAGAGCTAGTTTGGTGCAGATTAAGTCCTTGAATTTCATAGGGGGGAAAGAGCAAAGAGGGGAAGGTCATCCAAGTCTTCACAACAGTGGATAGTTAGTAGAGACCGAAAAAGAAATGTAAATTGTTCGATTTTATTTTAGGTTATTTCCTGGGTTACACGGCCAGATCTGGCTCATTGACAAGTGAGTCTCAGCTTCCAGTGAAGCCTGCTCACAGGAGACTTCTAGAGGCAATTATCCTGCGAGCCTGGGTAAGCCACAGCACTCCGGACTTCTCTCGAGTGTAATGTGCTGCTTTAAAAATCAGTGGTGTCACCATCAACTGCTGCTGGCAGAAATAGGTGACTCTCCGTGGGGCAGAAAACAGCCCTGGAGTAAACGCGAAAGAGCACGGAGAGACTTCTGGGTGCGCAGCCCGGACACCACGGGCCGGGGGCATCCTGGGGCTGTCATTCCTAAAGACAGAAATCAAACAGAGCAAAATCGAGAGGAACAATCTTTTCAGAAAACACAACCTTGACACAAGAAGGTCTTATTACAAACTCCTGCAGGATCATTTTGTCTCCCTGCCTGGAATGAAGCTTCGTACGCCCTTTCCTGACCATTCTATTTAAAACGACAACCTTCCCTGTTTCCTCCTCTTGCCTTTCTTTTTCTCCAGAACATTTACGATTATGCAACATATGCTTCACTTACTTACTGTGTGTATCACTCCAAGAGAAAGGTGAGCTACATGAGGGCTGGAAATGACTATTTTTTTCGTCTGTTTTGCTCTGTGTAGTAAGTAACCCAGTGTCTGACATGTGCTGGATGTAAAAAAAATTTTTTTTTGAGACAGTCTTGCTTTGTAGTTTAGGCTGGGCCTGAGCTCACTGTGGATGTAAAATATTTGTTGGGTGAATGGATGTGTGGATAAAATCCATGCAATAGTCTCATGTGGCAAGAACTGTCATCACTGTCGCTCAGACACGGCAATGGAAGCGCAGAGATATAAGCATCATGCTTTAGAGCAGGACTTCTCAAGTATCAGTGTGCAGATGAACCACCCAGCAGTCTTGCTACAACGCAGACTCTGACCAGCAGGGCTGAGTGAAGCTCACAGTCTGCATTTCCAGGTTTCTGGCTTTAGAGAACTCCAGAGCTGCCTTCAGACCAAATGATGGCAGAAGGCGGTGCAGGGGCTGTCTGGCCGATGACTAAGAGCAAACACCTTGTTTGGGGGGGGGGTGAGAATTAAGCTGTGTCATGTACTGGTACAAATTCTCAATGTTAATTGTGATCATAACACGTATAAAAATGTACCAATAAAACCAATTAAAATTAAAAAAAAAAAAAAGAGCAACCAGTTTAGCCAGCTACCAAGTGTAGGTTTGGCCATTCTTCTACTTTTTCTGTGCCTTCAATTTCCTGGCTAAATTACTGCAAAGATCAAATTAATTTGTCCTGATTAAGTGTTTGTTACTGGAAATCTATATTATTCTTTACCTTCCTTGGTGAAGCTGGTACACGCACGTGATAAATCTTAATTCCTTTTCTCATTTCTTTTCCCTTCTTTCTTTCCCCCTTCCCTCCATCTGTTAATTCCCTTGCCATCTTAGAAAGACCTATTTCCCTACTTCCTATTATCAACCCTTTGCTTTGTTCTTTATTTATAGTTTGGGTTTCTCATATATTTAAGCTTTTGTGCCTGATTTATTTCACTTAGCAATTATGGTTTCAAGCTATGCCCTCTTTCCTACAGATGAATCAAGTTTCTCTTCTTTATGACACAGTAGTATTCTACTGTGCATAGAATACTACATTTTCTTTATCCATTCATCTGCTGATGAACACACAGGCTGCTTCTGAGATTTAGCTCTTATTAATTATGCTGTTATAAAGGTAGAAATGCATACATTATTATGGTATGATGTTTTTAACTTAATACAAATTTATCATTACTTTCTAGCCTGAATTTAACAGTTCCCTATCAGAGTCCTGACATAGTAGGGTGAAATTATTCTCCAATTTACTAATTTAGAACCTACTAACTGAAGAGATAGTCACAGGGACTATGCCTTCTCTTAGGTTCTTTTGTACTTTTTAAGTTGAAGTTCTCTATAGGTTTCTGGTGGAGAATCTTTGTCAAGTTGAAGATATTTCCTTCTGTGCCTAAGTGGAAATTTTTAAAAAATGGACACTGAGTAAGGTTTTGCTCTTTAGAAGCCCTCATTGAGGTTTTTAAAATCCTTTCCCTATTAATAGAATGAGCTGTATTAGTAAATTTTTTTAAGTCTACCTTCAACTTTATTTTATTTTATTGATTGATTGATTTGGACCAGGGGTTGAATGTGTTACCTTGTGCTTGCGAAGCAGGCGCCAGAACCACTGAGCTAAATCCCCAGCCCTGTATTAGTCAATTTCTGCATGGAGAACTGAGCTAGCTAGCACTCCCGAACTGCACGCTGCTTTACCCAGAACACGTCCTTCTTTAACAGGAATCAGTATGCAAACATTTGTTTATTTCAAGTGAGCTTGGCTGGGTGTCCCTGCTTTGTGTGAATGCGCCTACTTCCATTTCCAGCTCCCGCGCCTGGGTAATGTTCCCGTCCCGGGACAAGCTGTGCAGCTTTCTCTGCTCTCTGGAATGGCTTCAGCAGGACTCATTCATTCCCGAGAGCCTGGAAGGCCCCAGCTACACAGCTACCTAGCTCTGGTGTTTTGTGAAGGTGCCTTTTCCCCAAAAAAGTCATTGATTTAGATGAGATATTTTAAAACTCCATTCACATCTTACAAGGTTTTTACATTTGTAGGAAAAATACCTTAAACACCTTCATATGAACATGGTTCTTTTATCATTTCTAGTGTTACTATGGCATCATCTCTCTCATTCATTTTCTGACAATGTTTCCTGTAGATTTATCTATCTTAATGGACTAGAAAACCCAACGTTTGGCTTTACTGGTATGGAAATCCTTTCTTTTTCCTATCCCATGACTTCTGCTTTGTCCAGTCATACCCTCCTTTCACTTTCTCAGGGTTTATCCTCACTTTCTCACCTTTCATACTGTTATTTCTGTTCCCTTACTTTCATGCTTCCGTTTTCTCTACATAACCATTGACGCTTTCCTCATGAAGGTTTTACCTACACCCCACTGGTTTTGGTATGAACAACTTTTCATGATCTTCCATCTTTTACTTGTTCATCCCTTCAACTGTGACTTTCCCTTATCTAAACAGTTAGTACAAGTAGTTTTTAAATATTCTCCAGTGGATATCTGTTGCTTGGCTCACTTTTCAGGAGACTGTTACACTGTGTCAGAGTAGGTGCCCTGTGGTACTTTCATGCCTAAAGTTCTCTTGAGGTTTGTTCTTGCGGTGCATTGTGGGTAAACTGTGAATGTTTACATGTTTGAAAGGATGTGCAATTCTTTATGTGCTAGGAACTCTGCTAAGTGCTCCATAAGCATTAGCTGCTTCAGTCTTCACAGTGTGAGCCAGGCACTCTACTACTGTTAGCCCACTTCGTAACAGGAAAACAAGCTTAGACAGTTTTGGTGACTTCCTCAAGGTCGTCATAGCTGCTAAGTAGGGAAGCGCTAATGCAACCCAGACATTCTGACTCATTCTGTCTTGGTATTTTTACTCACGTCTAAGAGATTACATTTCTACTTGCACTACTCAAATACCCACTATTTTATAACTTTTTGTGTGATGATTCCCAATGGAAATGTGTCCATTTTCCCTTGTATTTTTATTTAATATTCTTTTGTATGTTTCATAACTATGTATGTTGTTGGTACCATAAAAGTTCCTTCGTGTTATAAACTCTCAGTGGATGATGTGTATCTTTAGCCATTCTGAAACACTTTTTTTGCCCTATTTAATTTTTTTGGCTTCAATTCTATTTTGCTTACTATTAATATCGTTCTACTTATATCCTATTGGTAGCACTTACATAATCTTTTTGTTGGATGCTTTAAATTTGACTCAGTTTTAAAGGTATGCTTCTCATCAGTAACTTACATTTGGATTAAAAGTTCCAAGCTGAAGGTTTCTTTCACTAGGAAATTAAACCCAGCTACTATTATTATTATTACTGGGATGGGGTCTAGCTATGTTGAACAGACTCACTCAAAAAGTCTTTCGCCCTTAGTCTCCTAAGCAGTTGGGACTGCAGTACCATAAGTACATTTTATTATACACAACTACTTATAATTATTTTGACTGATATATTTGGACTTATTCCTGCTATCTTATTTTGTACATATACAGTTTTAAAAAAATTAGCCCTTTCTTTCTTAGGATTATTTCAAAATTTCTTCTCTTTTAAACCTCCTTCTTTGGTGGTTTATTTCCACTGTTTTTATTCTGTTAAGTTACACTTAAATCTTTTACACATTTACATTTTAAAAAACTAAATCCTTAACTGGTAGGTAAATTTTAAACCAAAACAGGTAGACTCATGGCTTGCTTTCATGTCTGTTATCGCCTGTTTTCTACTCTTATATTGAGGTGATCTTGGATTTTCACTGCAGAATGTTATATATAAGAAAAGCTGATATATTTAACTGGCTTTTCCTCTTTTCACGTTATAATACCGGAAAATCCCACAACTTAAGTTTCTAACCCACTGGTAAAGATGGTATTTTACATAGACTAGAAATAGTACGTGTTACTCCTTTCTTCTCTCTGCATCGGTGATTCTCATGGCCACTCCAAACTAGCTCCCTAAAAGGCACTGGGTCCTCAGTGGTCCATCCACACGTGTCTGTGCTGTGGGCAGTTACTGTGTCCTCACAGGGCTCCCAGAAACCCCAAAGGGTAGAAAGCAATGAAAAGTTTGGCCTTTCCCTAGGCCACCGGGATGGTTCTGACTCGACATAAACACAAGCACCGCAGAGGGAACCGGGAACATTTAGCAGAAGGAAAGATCATGAGATGAACCTGAGAGTATGGAGCTGTCTCACCTAATTGGGCTCCTCCTGAGCAGAACTCCCGTACAGGCGGAGCTCCCACTCAGAGACAGGCCGGAAGACGTCTCCAGGCAAGCGCGGACCATGCTTTGGTGAAACCCGGAAAGTCCCTCCTTCCCAGAGACCCACACAGCAGCCCCGCAGGCATCTGAATGAACTCTGGACTGAAATCAAGCTGTGCCAGAGTCAAGACCGAAGGAGGGGTAGCCTGGGACCCCGTTCTATGTGGATGGTGGTCACAAGAGTGTGAGTAGACAGAGCTCAGCTACAGGGACAAAACACTCAGAGAGACCCTGGCTGTGAGCAGGAGTGAGAGGGGCCCTGCCTGCGGCCGACGTCTGTGTCTGGGCTGCACCTGGCTTAACACAGCCTGTGGAGGGCAGCTGCGCGGTGGCCTGCTGGAGGCTGGCTGGGGTGGCTGAGGAGGGAACGCACCGGGGTTCAGGGTCCACGCGGGGAGGCGTGCGCTTCTCCTAAGGAGAACGCTCAGCACTGAGCCGCCCAGACCCACAGATGAGAGACCTGCTCCGTTCAAACTCACAGCAGGCCGGAGGGGTGAATGGCAGGTGCTTTTGGGGTAACCCTGGGCCAGTGAACATTTCCAGGCTCTGCGGAGGGCTGGGAACCTGCCTGAGCTGCAGGCTGCGCTTGCTCTCAGAAACTGTGGGCGTGACGGTGAAAGAGGTGCGAGCCTCAGGCCTGAGACAAGCACCCGGCAGTCTCGCCTCGTCCCTGAAGCACAGCGTGCCTCTGCTGTTTCCAGCCTCATCGGGATTCTGGCCTCCGGTGCCACGTGTCCATATTAATACTGTGTTTCCCTCTGGCTTAGTGAGATTTCCCAGGAATCTCCTTGTCCGTCACACGCAAATGGTATGGACTGGCCAATTCTCCCGCCTCCGGCACCCCGAGGATTCTATTATAGACTTGATAAATATTCTAATTATACTTTGGAAAATCCAGAGGGTTTGTCTCTGAGCACACTGACGGCAGAGTGCAGCCGGCTCACACCCCATGGGGATTTGAGGCTCCTCTCAGCTAGACTGCTGGGCCATCAGTTCCGCCAAGGCTCAGGAAAAGGACTTTTACAAGCGTGCTCCAGAGTGCCTTCTCCTTCACTAACAGTCAGTAAACACGACAGAAGGGTGTGCTCCGTTCTGCGCTACCTTCAGAATCTGAGGGACCTAAATGAATGGCCATTGTTTTGGTTAAAAATCAATTTGCCTGCAGGAAACCTATCTCTGTACAGACTGTAGATATTTGTATGAACAAGTCTTAGCATGCTGGGAGAGGAGAACCCTCCTCGGTGTCGGGATAAGGCGGAGTGCTTACCGTGACTAATCATATTTGAGGGGGGAGGGGGGCGCCGTCAAGTGCTAGAGTGCTAACTTCTGGGCTCAACACCCAGCACCAAAACGCACGGGAGTGGGAGGCGGAGGGAGAGAAGCAGGAACAGACAGGGGTGTGTGTGTGTGTGTGTGTGTGTGTGTGCGTGTGTGTGTGTGTGCGCGCGCGCGCGCGGCTTGCAGACCTCGGGCGCATTCAGGCTGTGCTGTGCTGTTGACTCCCAACACGGCAGCTTGGCAGTCGCCGGCGAGGCCTACAACAGGACGTGAGTGGGACAGCACGCACGAGGTGACCGACTGAGCCGGTAGGGAGACTGCTTCTCGGCTCAGCGCTCACGTGGCCCTGATTTCCACACGACCCAAGGAGACATGATGTCAGAAACTGGCGCTCCGTGGCAGGGTGCTGAGGCTCCACCCGTGGGCAATGTCCTCCCCGGCTCTGCACTCCGATGTGTCACGTGCCATGGCCCTGCTGCCTGACTTTCAAGCTGCCTAGGGGGAGACGGTCCCTCTATCTGCTCTATCTCCCCTCCCCGGCCCACACGGGGAGAATGCTCTCCTCCCCACTTCGCAGGGTGTGATGTGGCTCCCGAGCTCCAGGCCCCGGCACCCCAGGGCCCCTCCGGGAGGCAGCACCTCGAGGCTCTTCCTTTGGAGGACGAGACGCAGGGGGCTCTGGGAGCACTCTGACAGCAGGACTCAAGTGGACACATTCAACATTTCTCAACAAGCAAAACTCAAATCACTGATCAAAGGGGTTTCTATTGAGATAGTTGTCGCTATTTTTCCTAAATTCACTTAGACAACTTGGCTTTCTATTATGGATTTATTCTTCCAGTCTACAAATATTTTCCAAATGTATGTTATATGCCAAGGGGTGCGCTTGGTCCTGGTGATGTAGTTGTGAGGAAACAGACAGAAATCCATGTCCTTATACTGGAAAGGAGGGAAAGAGTCAATTCAACTGACCAAACAAGAAAATATATGGGATGTCAGCTTAGTGATGAATAAAAGGTGAAATGTGAACAGGACAGGGTGCTGGGACAGAGGCTGGTCAGGGAGGACCGCCCTGACAGACAAGGAAACATTTAAGTGGGCACCTGAAGGAGCGGAGGGAGGAGGCCAGTCCAGGCCGGAGGACAGAGGGGAAATGTTTTGTAGATGGAGGAACACAAGACTGTGAAGGGTGCGTAGAGCAGAGGAGAGTGAGGAAGAGCAGCATGAGGTGAAGTGAGTGTGACAGGTGACAACAGACTGTGGGGGCCAGTGGGAGAAAAAGCCATTGGAAGATGTTTTTTTAGTTTTTTGAGACAGGGTCTCACTTTGTAGTTCAGGCTGTCCCTGAAATCACTATGTAGCCCAGGCAAGCCTCGAACTCACAACAACCTTCCTGCCTCTGCCTCCTGAGATCTGGGATTACTGGCGGGAGCCACCACGCCCAGCATGCCATGGGAAGTTTTTGAGCAGAGCTGTGATTACTTTACCTTCTGGAAGGTCAAAGGTGAACCAAAAGGGGCCAGGGCAGAAGCGAGGATACCAAGGAGGGGCTATCTAGATGACAGACAGTGGGGCCTTGGAGCCCAGAGTGCTGAAAGTGGAAATGCCAACGGGAGTAATATTCGGGATTTGTTGTGAAGGAGGAGATGTTAGGCTTGCTGATGAATTGGATACCGTCAATGAAACAAGAGGAAAGTAAGGAAAGATGACTGACATTTTTGATATGAACAAAAGCTGGACAGGCTGTTTGCTGAAATACGATGGAGAAGCAAGTTTTGAAGATGATACAGTGTGAGTACTCCCTGAAACTCCATTGAAAAGTGTTAAGGAGGTAGGAAGTTCATATGTGGTGTTTAGCGGCAGCTTTTGGAAGGTGATTAGGGTGAGACAAGGTTATGAGGCTTGAAAATATCCATGATGGAATACTAGGAGATTTCCAAGAGGAAAAGAGACCAAAGGACTGATGGATAGGGACAGATAGACAACAGGTAGGCAGGAAGGCAGGCACACATGTGCATGCATGCATACACACATATATACACACACATGTACCTTTTCATTTGTTTAAAACTGTACAGTGCCCTATAATGCCTTAAAACTGTTAGCAAGATAGCTGCACTAGATGAAGTCCATCAGCTTTGGACCATGAGCCAAAATTCGTTATATCTAGTCTGTGGTATTGTGTTACTAACAACAAAATATGGACTAAGACAGAAAGGTACTGTTAGGAGTTCAGTTTTGTACACAACTGCGATATTAGGTGTCTATGCCTTGAAGGTAGTTTGTTACCAAGGTCTGGAATTTATAGAGGGATCTGAGATGGAGAGAAACAGGTGGTGTCATCAGAACAGACGACAGTTAAAATCATGATTATGGGTAGATCTTAGAGGTGGTATTTGTAATAAACGAGGCTCTGGGCCCTCTAGTGGTTGGTGAAATGAAGACAAAAAAGTCAGGGAGAAAGGGAATCAGAGAAAACATGCTGTAACAGAAGGCATGAAGAATGTCCTGAGAGGTAGCACCACTCAAACTACCAGCTACCTGGTAGCTGGCCATCAAGCTACCTTGACACAAAGTCATCCATCACTGACTCAATTTCAGGAAAGCTACATAGTGTACTGCACATATAAACTTGAATTTCACCCTGAGGTTATATCTTTACAGGATAGCCCTTCATCCTTCAGTGTCAGTGGCTCCTTTGAGAAGCCTTATAAATTTTGTGGATCTTCTGAGAGAAATGCAATCAGATACACACAGGACTACAGCGTCATGAGGGGTTTCCGGAGCCAGTCCAGGAGTTCCCAGGAGTCAAACTGTCAGTCAACCCATCCTATCCCTATAGAAGTTTTCTTACGGCATTAACCAAACTGTCTCAATGAAGACATTAAGGTATCACAGTCCCTGTCTTCTCCAGATATATTTCCAAGAGGTATAATTGGGTGAAGCTCTCTGGGAACTCAGAGTGGATGTCAGGGCTGGTAGAATAAGAAATCTGAACAGGCTGGCTCGCCGAAGTGTGAAGGCAAAGAGCAAAACATGCCGGACTCACCACCATCTCCTGGACCTGGAACATCTCTGCACCACCAGGTGACAGCCGGTTGGGGAAGGAAAGGCTGACGGACGATCCAGGAAGCGTGCTTGGGCCAGTGTTATAGACCTGCGGGTGAGGAACACGCAGCAAGCGTCAATGAAAATAAGAGACTTGTGTTTCATGCCGTGCAACAAGTGCTCTCAGCTTCTTTGAATCATACACAGAAATTCTAGGGTTTGGATCTAGGTCATGAGTTTGGGTCAAGTGATACAGTAAGTGAGGGAAGATTTTGACACAATACAAATCCTTCTAATAGGTACCTAAAAATCAGACTTTCAAATTACCTATTCTGTTTTAGCACTTTCTCATTCTTTTCTTATTAAAATTACATTTATTTTTAAATGCCTAGAATTTTATTCATAGGCTAATATTAGATGGGACTTTAGATATAATGTAGTCCAGTAGGTCTCAAGTTTTAGCATAACATGAGAATCACGTACACAGACGGGTGCTGAGCGATGTGAAGGAGGGGTCACCCAGAGTTTCTGAAGCAGGTCTGGGCTGGCTCTGAAGCATCTGCATTTCTAAGGATGCTGCTCATTCAGGAAGCACCCTCAGGACCACTGTGTGGTCCAACTCCCTCTTTAGAGTTTGAGGTAACTGAAACCTTCGAAGACCAGATGGTTTGCCTCAAAACCAAGTGATCTGTAGTTTACAGAAAGATACGTTGTCACTACATGGTTCAGTTTATTCTATCTCTAGGCACTTTGTACTTAATTATTAGTATTTTTATGACATCTGTGTACCTCCTTCCTGTTCTAGCATTTGGTCTTATAAAATTTTACCCTTCTCCTCTCTACTACCCATTTCGTTTTCCATATCCAGAAGCTCGGCATGTCCCAAGAAAAGAGGGGAAAGATGTTGGCCAACATGGGACCATAAGGAGTAAGAAGACACAGCAAAGGCTGAGTACAAAACTCAAGGAAGACATGGCATGTGAAGGAGAAAGATTACAAATGGGGAGATCTATAGAGACAGAAAGTAGATAGACGATAGTTGAGACCAAGGTTAGAAAGAACAAGGAGTGTGATCGGCAGGAAAGTCAGATCTCAAAGATGTCCATTCACATGGCAAGAGGAAACTAAGATTGCAGATGGAATTAAGGTTGCTAACCAGATGACTTTCAACCAGACAGTATCTTGGATTATTCAGATGGACATATGATCACAAGGGCCCTTCTATAGGGGAGAGGGGGAAGAAGACAAAAAAAAAAAAAAAAAAGAGACAGCACACTAAGAAAGATGTGACCACCCCTCACTGGCTTTGCAAAAGGAGGAATCCACAAAATGAATGGATTGTAAGCATTCAATTGAAGAAGAAGAGCTACATACTTATTACTTTATAGTAAAAGCTAGAAATGATTAACACTGGTAAGGAAACTATGTCCAAAGTTGAGAGAGGCCAAAAGCTAGGTCTCTTGCACTCATAGCCGCCATGAAAGAAAACGTCTTGAAGGCAAGAACGTGAACTCCAGTGAACACATAAATAATGAGAAAGCAAAACAGTCTTATTACTACTATGGAGAAAACTGTAGTACTCTGGATAAAAGATCAAGTCAGTGCACTGTTTTAAATCAAAGCCTAACCCAGAGTAAGACCCTAATTTAATTCTATGAAGAATGGAGAGGGTAGAATCTGCAGGAAAGAAGTGTGAAGAGAAGGTCGATGCCTGAGGTTTAAGGAAAGAAGCCAGGGCCGTAACATGAAAGTGTAAGACAATGCAGTGAATACTGAGATAGAAGCTTCGGCAAGTTATCCAGAGACCTAGCTGAGATCACTCCTGAAGGTAACTACAATGAATAGCATATTTTAAAAGGCAGATGAGAAAGCCTGTTACTGAATGAAACTGCCATCCAGGACTTGCATAGCTAGAGAGGAAAAGTCAGTGCTTCGCCTCAAAGCTAAGGCCACACCGACTCTCTTGCGAGGGGTTAATATAGTCATGACTTTAAGATGAGGCTGAGGCTCATGTACCATTTTGTAAATCTACAGCTCTTAAGAATTACACTAAATCTACTCTGCCTGTGCACTATAAATGGAACAACACAGCCTGGATGACAGCACATCTGTTTACAACATGCTTAAGTGAATATTTTAAGCCCACTGTTGAGACTTACTGCTCAGGCAAAATAAATTTAAAATTTACTGCTCACCGACGATGCATGTGGTCATTCAGGAGCTCTGATGGAGATGTGTAACGAGATTAAACTTTTTCTTTTTTCATGCATACTACAACAGCCACTCTGCAGTCCATGAGTCAAGGAATAATTTTGATCTTCAAGATTTATGATTTAAGAAATACATTTCACAAGGCTACCATTGCCAATAGATAGTGATTCATCTGATGGATCTAAGAATGTGAATTGAAAACCAGAAAGGGATCATCTTTAAGAAAACTCATGATTCCTGGTGGGAGGTCAAAATGTGAACAACAGGAGTTTGAAAGGCCTGGATTCCAACTCTTACAGATGACTTCGAGGGGGTTCAAGATGGCTGCGGAGGAAATAACTGCAGATGTGATTGAAATAGCAGGAGAAGAAGAATTAGAAACAGAACCTGAAGATGTGACTGAACTGCTATAACCTCATGATAAAACTTTAACGATGACGGACTGCTGCTTACACACGAGCAAACCAAGGGGTTTCTTGCGATGGAATCTATGCCCGATGAAACTGCAGTGAATATGGTTGAAATGACAACAAAGAATTTAGAATCCTCCATGACCTTAGTACATGAAGCAGTGTCAGCATTTGAGAGGCTTGACTCTAATTCTGAAGGACAGTCTCCTGTGGACAAAGTGATATTAACTATAGAAATCTTTTGTAAAAGATTCAGTGAGTGTGGTAAACTTCACCACTGTCTTCTAAGAACTTCTTCTAAGAAGTTCTAAGAAGAACCTGGGGCAAGGACCACTCTATGCAATCTCCAGGCAAGACCCTCTACCAGGAAAGAGACTGGCTCATCAAAGGCTCAGATGACGTTAGCATTTTTATCAATCTGAAGCATTCTTAACAGATGAGCATTTCTAGAGATATTGCTATCGCATACTTAATAGACTACAGTAGAGTTTAAACATAACTTTTATATAAACTGGGAGACAAAAATATTGCATGATGTTATTAGGATATTTGCATTAATATAGTAGTCTGGGACGAAACCTGCAAGATTCTGAAGGTAGGTCTTTATGGGAAATGACTATTCACAGGTATGGGATTTGTTTTGGGGGTGATGGAAATATTCAAAAATTAGATAGTGATGAAAGCACAATAATTAAACATATTAAAAAGCACTGAGGTATATATACTTTAAATGGGTACACTTTATGGTGCGGGCTCAATGGAAACAATTTTTAAAAGATGAGTAAAATGCACACAATTTTTTTTTTTTGAGACAGGGTCTCGCTTTGTAGTTCAGGCTGGCCCTTAGCTCACTAGCCCAGTCAAACCTTGAACTCAGCAATCCTCCTGTCTCTGCCTCCCGAGTGCTGGGATGACAGGCGTGAGCCACCATGCCCGGCACTGTGGTATGTGGTATTGATGGTTGATGGGCGTGAGTCTCCACGCCCAGCATTCTATGTGGTTTCTGGGATCGAACTCAGGACCTTGCACTTGCGAGGCAGGCGCTGGAACCACTGAGCTAATCCTCTGGCCCAATACGCACAATTTTAATTTGCCAATTTAAAAAGGTGAATAGATAAGTGGGAAATTTCAAGAGAAGAAACAAAATGTTTGTTTGCAGCCTGGGGGACAGAGAGAGAACTCAGGTACTCAAAGCATCCGGGAAGTTGAGGTCACAAGAGCAGGAACAAGGGAAGGGGAGGGGAGGGTGGAGATCTAACCAGGTTTTCACACGTGACGTAATGTCTGAGGATCCCGCTCCAGCCAGCTCTTCCCCGGAAGGCGTTGTCTTTATTCTTTCACAGTAGTTTGATTGGCTTCAGGGGATAGATTAAAAGCAATAGAGCAGACGAGCCAACTCTTGGTGCAAAAAGAACCAAACTAACCCGAAACAACAACCCCAAGACAGGGGAAAAAGAAGGAGCAACCGACCGTAATTGAAATAGCTCATTAGAAGTGAAACATAAGAGCAAAGAATTGAGAAGAACCTTCCTCACGTGTCTGGGACATCCCGATCGGGGAGCAGAGAGGGACAGGATTTCACTTAACTGACGTCACTCCTCAGAGCCCGCGGGGTGGAGGAGCTGGTGTCACCATGTTATTTTAAATAACATCTTAATGCTTGAGTTTCTGCAAATGTTCATGTGTGGCAGGCGGGGAAACCTTTGAGTCCTGATCCAAAGCCTACAAATGGTCAACAAACCCCTGCACCTTTGTCCAAAAAAAAAAAAAAAAAAAACCAAACCAAAACAAAACAAAAAAAATCCCCAACAAAACAACTAGTGAAATGTGGGAAGCAAGGTCAAGAGTAGCCATTTCTGCCTTTGTGCCATCTGCATTTGGAGTGGATATCTTTAACAGTTATGTACCTTGTTGAATAATAGATTTTAAAAGACACACAAAAAAATCCATCTATAAGCAAAGTCTTATAATCTCTAGGAACCATGTTGTTGGACCGTAAAAACATAGAAGAGTCTCTCCACTTGTTGGACCCTTTCCTTCCCAACAATTTCTATCTTCTGCTTATTATTACCACCTACTTAGTCAGTGACTTTCCCACTAATGACAATTATACCAGAAAATGAGTTGTCAGAAAATGCACGAGGAACAGCAGGCACTGGTAACACACAAGATCTCCTCGCAGGGCCGGAGATTTAGCTCAGTGGTTCCGGCGCCTGCCTCACAAGCGCAAGGCCCTGAGTTCGATCCTGGTAACCACACACAATGCTGGGCGTGGAGACTCACGCCCGCCAGCCATCAATACCACATACCACAGTGCCGGGGTTGGTGGCTCACACCTGTCATCCCAGCACTCGGGAGGCAGAGACAGGAGGATTGCTGAGTCTGAGGCTTGCCTGGGCTCTATAGTGAACTCAGAGCCAGGCTGAACTACAAAGCGAGACCCTGTCTCAAAAAAAAGATCTCACAGACACTGGCACGCACTGTCACTCTCTCAGGCTCAGCTCACTGCCTCAGGCTTGTACTGAGAGGCCATGGCTCACAGAGCAGTGCAGCTAAGGGCCAATCACTCATTCCTCAAGTCCCAGTTTACCAGCTTGGGGCCTATTTCAGGTCCATTGTGAAGAAAACTCTTTTCTTGATCACCAAAACTTTAAGTGCCCTGTAAGAATACCTTCAAGGAAACAACTGGAAGAATAAACCACATGCTCTTAAATTTCTTTCTCTTTTCTCTTCCTTTTTCAGCAAGCCACAATACTCAGTATCTTTTGTGTAATTATTTTTCCTCCTCTTGCCTCCTTTCAACACCTGTTGAATCACCTCTTCACTATATGGACTGTGCCATTTCTAAATAATTTTCTTAACTCTATCTCTTATTGCCAGGCACCTCTAAAGTTCTAAGAAAAGAGTATAATTGACCAAAGTTAAATAAATTCATCTGGTTTTTGTTTTCTATCCTCTTGCAAAAGACAAAGAAAAAACATAAACTAACTCTTCTGAGAAGCAATTCCAAAACACAGAGGTGTGATTCACAGCCGTCAGTCTCCAGTCTCCAAATAAGCTCTCACCCCATCTTCCCTTCCTGTCTTGTAAATCAAGGGCTGGGTGGGATAGGTGAGGCTCTGCCGGTCGGGAGGCACATCCTCCGTGAGCGGGGACATGTGTTATCCATCACGGCTCTGGAGGCCTCCTGCCTGGGGGAATGCGGCGGAGAGGAAGACCATTGTTTGCAAGCGCTCACAGTGTTTTACTGCTCCATTCTCTGGACTCTCACCCCATCATTATTTGTCATTCTTCTGGGCACTTAGCAGAAGCCACAGGGAAAGAAAACACTCATTACTCGGCCGCGGCAGTCATGCCAAAGTGGGAAACCACCCTCCCGGTGGGGAAGGATGGAAGAGCTAGGGCAAGAGCTCTGGGAGGAGCGAGAACGGTGAGATGCGGATCCAGGACGGTACGAGGGGGAGGGGCTGCTTTCCTGTCTGCAGCCGCAGCTCCTGGCCAGGCGCTGGTCCCGCGCAGGCCCGGCCCCAGCCACACCTCACCAGTTTGAAGACCTGCGTCCCGCATTTCCTTTCTCACTTGGGCCTATCTGTCCCTGTTAGTTTGTCGAGGGGGTGTGGACTGGACGGCACCGAGGTCCCTCCAGGCTCACCTACGGAGCCACAAGATGAACACCTAGGCAGAGAGTTCGCACTTTAAAAGCAAGGGTCAGCAAGTCATGACCGCATCCGGCCCAGTGTCTCCTGCATAATCTGTGAGCTCAGTGGTGGGGAAAGCAGTCCAAAGACCATCAGGACTTTATGACATGTAAAGATTGTGTGAAATTTATATTTCAGTGTTCACAGCTAAGGTGTTTTTTTTGCTGTATCAGGGATTGAACTCAGGCCCTTATGCATCCAAGGTTGACGTGGTAACACTTGAGCTAAATCCTCAGCCCATTCTCATATTTTTTGCTAAGGTTTTATTTATGTAATGCTCCTCCCTGCCTTGGAAGTACAGTAGCCTGGTCACACTGTCGCCACACAGGCCGTTTGGCCCACACAGCCTGCAACCCCTCCTCAGCCTTTTCAGAGAAAGTGCACAGCTCATAACCAAGAAAAGCCACAGAGTTCTGCCTGACGTCCACATCCGTACTGAGTGGACCTGCTGGGGGTGACACGCAACCGACTGGGTGAGGGAGAAGCACGCTTCTTCCCGTGAAGGTTTACAGCGGCTCACACTGTACGCCCCAAAGCCTGCTCCCCTGGCTCAGCGAGCGAGGCAGCCCCATGAGGAACGGGGTGCAACCGATCCTCTGAAGCTCCCCCGGCCCCCGTGTGAAGGATGATGGAGGGTGGTATGAAGGGGGTCGTACAGGACCACGTGGGCCGGGACCCTGGCCTTGCCTCAGCCGAACAGAGGCCTTGGTGGGAAAGCTGATGGTCGTCACGGCGAGCTCCTCCATCCAAGGCTTAGAAACTGCAGGGATCGGCATGTGGAGGTACAGAGAAAACACTCACACTCACTCACACTCACTCACACTCACACATCCCCGGCGCGTCAGACTGGGGGGCGTCTCTCCTCAAACAAGCCAGCCCTTGAGCTGCCCTCCCTAGGCGACACAAGCCGCGGGCACCCGGTGGCAGGGGTGGTTTCCGGGCGCGGGTACCTGAATGGTTATGTTGAGGGGTTGAAAATGACACTCGAGGTCGTCCAGCTGGATGAAGTTGGATGCGTCCACAGACTCACCATACACAAACGAAGTTGGAGACACGATTCTGGAAAGGAAAGCATGAAGCACGTCATCCCAGACCACAGTCAGGCAC
Organism: Thryonomys swinderianus; assembly: GCA_004025085.1. Taxonomy (NCBI): domain Eukaryota; kingdom Metazoa; phylum Chordata; class Mammalia; order Rodentia; family Thryonomyidae; genus Thryonomys; species Thryonomys swinderianus. Next base: position 62,766 of record PVIC010000494.1, on the reverse strand, counting down.
CCGTGGTCACTGCTGTCCCGAGAGCACAGAGAGCCAGCTGTCTTCACTCCAGTGTCCGCCACCAAATGTTTCTCCTCTGGAACTACTTCTACTCTTTCCTATGAGGGGAAACTGTCAGTCTGTTTTCTAAACAGATGTGCCTAGTCTGTCTTTTAGCTGTAGCGCATATCACTAAGCTACATATGCATTAGGTGATGAGGTTTTAGACTTCTAAAATGATGTTTTAACAGTCAAAGCTTTGGTAACCTTTTTAAAAATTGGATCACAGGTCAGAGATTTAGCTCAGTGGTTCTGGCATCTGCCTAGCAAGTGCAAGGTCCCAAGCTTGATCTCCAATAACCACATACCACAATGCTGGGCATGGTGACGCATGCCCACCAGCAATCAGTACCACATACCACAATTCCGGACGTGGTGGCTCACACCTGTAATCGCAGCACTCGAGAGGCAGAGGAAGGAGAATTGCTGTGAGTTCAAGGCTTGCCTGGGCTACAGAGCTCAGAGCCAGCCTGAACTATGAAGTGACACCCTGACTCAAAAAAAAAAAAAAAATCATAAAGCCAGGCACTGAGGCACATACCTTGCAGTCCCAGCATTCTGGAAGCCTGAGGCAGGAGGACAGGGAGTTTGAGCCCAACCTTTGCAACTTAACAAAACCCTGTCTTAAAATATTAAACAAGGGTTGGGGATATAGTGTGAAGGCCCCAGGCTCAATCTCTAGTAGCACCAAAATAAATAAATTTCTATAATAAAATTACACACTTTCTGTTTTGTCACTTTAAAAACATTTTGTGGATCATGGAAACTTATAATAAACTTTTCAAGTATATGTAAATGAATCATATATTTGGGACCCAAACCTTACCCTCACATATAAGTCATTTCAAAAATTTAAATTTGTCAGACTATCATGATTGCTAAAAACTAGGTATTTCAAAGTCAAGTCAATTCCATGATGGCATTCTCCGATTTCAGGTGGTGGCTACCTTAAGGATTCAAGCTCAGTTTGTAGCGATACTTTCTGGCTGCTATGAAAACACCCTTGAAAAGGAAGAAAGCTCACACCGACGGACAGCCCCACACAAATAATGACTCCTGGATACTCAAAGCCGCCGGCTTACCTCAGTGTAACAAGGTCGAGACTTTTGGGACTGAGTCCCACTGGACAGCAACCCAGCTATTTTCCATTTAAGCACATTATTTTGGCAACACAGTGAGTTCCCAGCATTGCCACATGTCAAGAACTGTTTCATCTAAACTCAGCCTGTTTTAGGTTCCTGGAAAGATCAGAGGTTGACTCATTTGTTTACCTGATGGCTTCATCAGGGCCTGTTAACACCTCACAGTGAGGTCTCCCAAGGCCTAACAACATGATCCCATATGCGTGGGAGGTGTTTTCTCTTTAACCCCAAGGGCGGGGCTTGGTTCTGGGTATACTCTCGCTGTTCCTGGACAGGATGAGTAAATAAACCCCGTGGTTAAAAAAAAAAAAAAGAAAAAAAGAGCTGTGAAGAGAGGCAAATATATGCTAATTTGCAAATCTGTTCCACCAGTGCTTCATGTCTAGAAAACGTGACGTGAACGCCAAGAACTCAGGCACAGGAAAGCAAGGTCACTTGTCCCCTGGCTCCCAGCAGGGCAGGAGCTATTGCGGGGATGGCTCCTCTGAAATGTATCAACATTCCTTCTTCTAGCCAAGGATGCAACTCAGAAGCACTTGAAAAATGAAAAATGAGAAACTGTGAACCTCAAGAAAGTTCATCTTACATTTGGGTCGAAGGTTCAACGGTTTCTCATTTGATCTAAACCGAGTGTGCAAATGTTTTTTCCACTATCAAAGGGGTATGTACTCTGTTTGCTGACGCTGGGGGCGGAAACTGAGTTCTCATTTTTCTATCCTAGGCTTTGGCCGCAGACTGATCTGGGTTGCTGGGCTCCCTGCAGACCACAGCCCACAGTCCGGCTTTCCCATCCGGCAGCACTGGGTGGTCACCCCCGTGCAGGCAGTGTGGCTGTCCCGACGGCTCACAGCCACTCGAGGTCTTCACAGACACCGGACAGAAGCATCCGTGGCTCTGCAGAAGGAGCCACGAGAAAAACACAAAGCCGGGGCCCACGGAGAAGCCTGTCTCAGAAGGTGGCCCTCCCGTGAGCCGAGGCTTGGGCCGCGCTTGGCAGTGCCCTCTGGCTAAGACTTCAGTCCCAGGAGCGGCACTGCAGATGGCACCACGGGCACTAGGATGGGCCGAGGTGGGAACAGGCATATGAAGGTGTACTGAAGGTTCGAGAAATTGCAGGACTTGTTTTCAAGCTTCTGGCGTCACCTCGAAGTGGGTGGGGAGCTGAGACTAAGAAAAGAAGGAAGGAGCAGGCACAAGTCCCTGCGGCTAAAGCTTCATCTTGCTTTCCGAGGCTGGGAGGAAAGGGGTGCCAGGGACCCCGGTCCTGGGCGGCAGCGCACACAACCACAAACCAGCGCAGCATTCACCCTGCAGGCGCCCGAGGCCACCCAGGACTGGACCGGCGACTCACCCAGTGACGGACGTGTCCACTTCATGCACCAGAGGCACCGTCAGGACCAGGGTGTTGTCCAGCAGGGCTTCAGAGCGCTCCACGTTGCCGCTGTGCAGGGAGAGAAAACGAAGAGCTGGCGCCCACCAGCTCTCCACGGGAGGCCTGCTCTCTCCGGCCGTGCGTCTCCGCGGCCTCCGCGGGCGGCCTCACCGGACCTTCCCTGGGGTCCATTTTGGCACCAGAGTCCTCGTGCAGAGGCGGAACGGGTACTCGACCGTCTTCGTTGCATTTTAGTCACAAAGAGGGGGCGGCAAGTAGGTTATCTGGGAGTGACCCGGGGCGCAGAGCGCAAGACAGGAAGGCGGAGAGGCCGACGCAGACGTGCCGCCTGGGAGTCCCGCCGGGGGACTCTGGGAGACGATGTGTGGCGCCCACCTCGGCCTTCCCGGCTGAGGCCGCGGGGCCCCGGCCCTTGTCACAAACTCCAGAGAGCTGCTGCCGCGGGGGAGCAGCGACGGGACCCCTTCCCCGTCCTCGCACGTGGGCGGGCTCGGCCAGCGGGCGCCTCGGAGGCGGCGGGACCGACCGTGCGGCGGGTGCCGAGAGCTCGCAGGCCAAGCGCCCACCGCGGACGCGCCTTCTACAGGGCACGCTCCGCCGGCAGCGGACGGGCAGGCTGGGGCGGGGCGGCAGGAAGGGCCGCCAGGCCTCGCGGGTATTTGCTGCCCGGGAGATTCACCCACCGGCCCGGACAGCCAAGAGAGAGAGGCCATGGCCGGCCGCCATGATAAATGCAGACACTCTGGCCTCAGACTCTGGTGGGAGCATTTCTCACCAAGGCCGCCCCGCCTTGGGAGATGAGGCAGAGGGTGGGGATTCCCGTGGGGCCTTCAGGGAGGGAAGGACGAGGAGCTGTGCTGCTGGGTGCCTGCGGCGGCCCCTCATCAGCATGAGCTCGCAGGGCCTTCACGGCAGCCCCGAGCGAGACCACCGCCGACGGGAGCAGCAGCTCGGCCTGGTCACGGCCTCCCGTAAGCCAGTCCGAGCCGGTGGTCCCACCCGCTCAGCCAGACTCCAGCCCGGGCCTCTTGCTGCTGCGATTCCCTCTCCGGACGCCAGTGGGCGCCCCAGAGAAGGAGCCTACGAGTCCCGCGGGTCTGCGTCGGACTGCTCATTCCCGCCACACTGTGCCCGGAGCCCCGCCGAGCTCCCGCCTGTTCCCTGCCCCCCGCCACCCCACGGCCTTCCTCTCCCACCCAGCGAGTGCTGAGTGGCAACAGCACTTCAGTAGCTCTCACATCCTTTCTCCTCTCCATTGTTCTACAACAGTGGTGCCGGGTTTCTCTGAGCCCGCAGGGTCACAGTCACAGCCCCTGGGGCGGGATGACAGGAGCGGGGAGCAGGTGCCCACCCAGCCGAGCTTCCTAACCCTTCCTTCCCAACAGGGCGGGGGTCCGAGCCCCGGGGTCACGAACATCGGTGAACCACAGGCGGCTCTCCGGCCAATACGACAGCAATGCCCTGGCCTCCTTCCTCCCGTCTCCCACCGCAGCGTCCTGCCAGGCCTGAGTAATCAGCTGCTGATGGAAGGGCTACCCTGGGTGCCGTCCGTCCAGCCGCCGAAGGCTGCCGGCAGTCAGGCTCAGGGGTCGCATCTGTCGTCTGTAACAGCTGGAGGACAAGCCAAGTTGCACAGTTGACATAAAGAGGCCGAACCTCCAAAGGCCCCACCGCCCTGCACACCCACTCGCTGGCTGCTTTCCAGTGGTCTGCAGAGCCAGGCTTCTGGCCCCTGGGGAGAGTGAGCTCGAGACGCTGTTTAGGCTCAGCATTATGACCTCCTAAATCCACAAGTGGGCATGAGACCTTCCAGTGGTGGTGATGGGAGAGCAACTGACAGTTCGCTGTGGCTTTCAAGATAAGGAGCTTTAAGGATTTGCCCAGCGTAGCATGGAGTCGAGTGCTGGAGTCCATCTGGGACAAGAAGGCCAGACGCCCACCCCGGCCTGGAAAGACATAAGTGCCAGAGATAGTCCCGTGTGTGTTTGAGAGACAATGTGATCTCCTTCACATGTTTGTGATTCAAGAAACTAGAAATTAGTTGTTGGTTGTTTTCCCTCAGTACCTCGGGATCTTGTGCTTTCAAGGCAGGTGTGGTACCACTGAGTCACATGTCTGATGGTCAAGAAACTATAAATTCTTGTAGTTATTTCAGTTATAAACATCACCCAAAGGGTAAATAAACACCAGAATGGATGAGAGATACTGGGAAGTAGGAAGAAAATATTCAAATGGGGAGGGGGAGGGGGAGGGGGAGGACAAAGAGGCAAAAGGAAAAGGGAATAGAAGAAGAAAACAGAGCTTTTGTAAATAAGGAAAGGTTGAAGGAAGGAACGGGAAAAACAGAATCAAGATGTACTATGTACAGGTACAGATTTCCTATGATGAATGTGATCATTATGTGTATCAAAAGTGTACCAATAAAGTTAATTTATAAAATAAATACTAGGGGGCCAGAGGATTAGCTCAGTGGTTCCGGCACCTGCCTCACAAGCACAAGGTCCTGAGTTTGATCCCCGGAAACCACATACAATGCTGGGTGTGGAGACTCACGCACACCAACAATCAACACATACCACAGTGCCGGGCGTGGTGGCTCACACCTGTAATCCCAGCACTCGGGAGGCAGAGACAGGAGGATTGCTGAGTTCGAAGCTTGCCTGGGCTACATAGTGAGCTCAGGGCCAGCCTGAACTACAAAGTGAGACATTGTCTCAAAATAAATAAATAAATACTAGGTATGCCCTGAGACTATGAGACAATATTAATGTACAGAGGGGGATTCTTGAGTTTACTAGGTCACCAGCATTTTCTTGTGTGGCCCATACTTAGCACTGCTCTGTAGATAGCAAGGAATAACTAAGGTTATCAAGTGACAGTGTGCCCAGCTCAACAAGAGAACACAAGAATCTCACCATGGCTGCAAGGAGAATCATTCGAGGCACTTTCCAAAAACCTTAAGTGCTCAGTGCTTTCCCCAGACCAGTTAGGTCAGAATCTCAGCACATGGGGGTATGAACTGAGTCTCAGGGTGTTTTGAAGATCCTCACATGATGTCAGTGTGCACCTAAGACCAGAGCAGCCCTGGCCCATGGCCTGGCTATAGAACAGGCACATCATCACCTGCTCTGACCCCGATTAATCACAAATGGAACCGGAGGCAGGCAGCTTCCTCTTTTTGACAAAGGAAATCCTCTCCATGTCACCATGTCGTGTTCCTTCTCAAGAGCCATGGCTGCCCAGGTGCTGAATGCCCGAGAGGGCACACGGAAGGGTCTTTCCATCTGCGGTGAGTTGCTGGGCCTCCGGGAAATGGCAGGGGAATGGGAACTTTCAGATTTGAAGGGGCATCTCTCTCCTACATTAAAACTGACAGTCCCATGCTCCATGGTCGAGCTGTTGACTGGGGTCACTGATGGATCCCTGTAGGTGGCTCCTTATTGGTGCAGGAGCGCACTTCAGACTTTTGGAGGCTAACTTTATCCCTCATGGTCCAGTTCAGGCTGCTCTTTGTTTGTGTGGTACTGGGCAGTGAACCCAGAGTCTCTGCACTGAACCACACCCTGAGACTGCTTTATTTATTTTTTTGAGATAGAGTCTTGCTAAGTCATTAAATTGCCCAGGGTGTTCTTGAACTTGCAATCCTCCTGCTTCAGCCTCTTGGAGCACTGGGATGACAGGCATCTGCCACCACATTGGTTCCACTTTCCACCTAATCTTTCACTGCTCGTGTATACTCCTCAGGTCTGCTCTCAGATGGCCCACGAATACCCACTCCCTTCATGCCCAGCACCCACATGGATGAACACAGAAGGCTGCACTGCGGATGTAGCCTGTGTCTTAGCCTGGAAACAGACTCCTCTGCAGGTCCACTTGCCCTGTAAAGCTCTCCTGGGTTCCAGCCACGGGTATGGAGTCCCTCTCCGTGCTCTGCATGTGCTCCGATTAGATCACAGTCATGTGAACACAAACTGTGAGATTTTGTGAGAACACAAACTGTGAGATTTTGAAAACAAAGTAAACAGTGACATACGTGCACCCACGTTTATAGCAGCTCAGTGTGTGATAGCTCAGTCTTAGAAACAGCCCAAATCCCCATCAAAAGGAGACTGGATAAAGAAAATGTGATTAAAAAAATACAATGGAGTATTACTCTGGCATAAAGAATGATAAATTTGAATCCTTTATACTTAAATGGATATACCTTGAGGACACACTCATAAGTGAAATAAGTAAGTCACAGGTGTGTAAATACTGTATCTTTTACCTGGTATGAGGAACTGAAGGTGTAAATGAGTTCTAAAGTGTATGATAGGTATCGTGCAATAGTAAGAAAAAATTCAAAGGGAAAGGGAGGGTAGGGTAAGTAAAGAAGGGAAAGAAACAACTTCACCTTTGTGGCCGTGGGAAGGGAAATAAAGCTTATGTATATAGAGGGTGAGGGGTTGTGGGGTGGGTAGGGGAATGGGAAAAAATGAGTAAGTTGTGTCATATAGTGGTACAAATTCTCAATGTTGATTGTGATCATAATGTATATATAAAATGTGCCAACAAAATCAATTTTAAAAAGAAAGAAAATAATCAAGACTTGTGAACCAGTAAAAAAGCAGCTACAAAGATATCACTGGGGCCAGGTAGCACAACTGAAACAGGAACTGTAGATAATACTGTTGCATCAATGTTGAACTTCCTGAATTTTGTTTTTTTTTTTTTTTTGAGACAGGGTCTTGCTTTGTAGTTCAGGCTGGCCCTGAGTTCATTATGCAGCCCACACAAGCCTTGAACTCAGCAATCTTCCTGCCTCTGCCTCCCAAGTGCTGGGATTACAGGACTGAGCCACCAAGCCCGGCATTTGTGGTATGAGGTACTGATTGCCAGTGGGCGTGGCCACCATGCTCAGTATTGTTGTATGTGGCTCCCGGGGATTGAACCAGGGACCTTGCGCTTGCGAGGCAGGTGCTGGAATCACTGAGCCAAATCTCCAGTCCCTAACTTCCTGAATTTGATAAATATACTGTAGCTACTTAAGAGCCTCATTCTCTGGGAATAATCACTTAGTATACAGGGATCAAGGGGTATTATTTCTTAATCTTATTCACAAAAGGTTAAGAAAAATGTTATTATAGAAGAGAATGGTAAAGTAAATGATGCAAAATGTTAACATGGGATGAATCTCTGTGGAGGGTACCAAGGAGTTTTCTGGAGATTATTCTTATAACATTTCTGTTAAATTCAAACTAACTTCCGGATAAAAATTTAAATGAACATGTCTCGCCCCTACCCTATCAAAACTTTTCACTACCAAAACTATTCACCACCTGAATGCTTCCGCTTCCATCTGAGTCATCAGCTAGTTGCTATCTAGATGCTGCTTCAAGACTTGAGCTGATTCTGGCACAAGGAGGCCTCATCTAACTCCCCTCAGGCTGTACTGGGCATTTGCAGCTAATCACACTCCTCAAGGGAGGAGTCACACCCACCATCTCCCTCCTTGATCTATTCATCTAGCTTTCAGGGCCGTCTCTTTCTCAAGGGGCATCACTTGGAGGCTTCTACCAAGCAGCTGAGTCAGGATCCCACGGCAGGTACCCTTTTCCTCTCCATGAAGGTGTGCAGCTGCCTATCCCTAAGAAACAGCTGACCCAGCCTGGAAGTCCAAAGAGGACATCCATCTGATTTGGGAGACATATGGCCAAACAGGAACTGACCTTGGCCTAGAACAACTTCACCTTTGTGGCCGTGTCTCTCTTCAGCCGTAGAATCACTCCTCACCTCCAACTAGTTGACTCCCAGCCCCTCCCAGGTCAATCAGAAACGGGGCTACGTAAGCAGAACTAGACATTCACCGTCCCCGAAAGATCCTGCTCAGAAACTGGGACTTTATCACTGAGTAGCCTCTCTCTCCAGCATTCTGGGAATCATCAAAATTCCATACATCGTTTATCTTTGACAACAATGTTTGGGTCTCCTTACCTCTGAGCAGTAACGATGAAGCTGAGAACTTCCTCTTCCCCAGACAGGTGGCTTGTATCAAAGATTACACTGAAGTCGTACTGGGGAAAAAGAAAGTGACCTTAGGTTTCAGTAGGCATTTCCCACTTAAACTGCACTGGCTATGACATTCTGTATTTTATGACCCCTGGAAGCTCATCGGCATGACAAACTTTATTTTTTATGCATATCTTTCTGCTTGTCACACCAAAGATACAGCTTTCACAGCAAAGCCAAGTCCTTTCCCACTGTGATTCCCTTTAAGAAGTGACATATTTGAACTCTTAAGCCAAGACATTCAAAATTTCACTTGTTTCAACCTCCTAATTTTGCCACAAGTGTGTATCATATCAGCTGTGGTGTTTACTTCACATTCCTGTAACCTTTAAAGATTATTTTAAAAGAATAATTTACGTTACTGTCATAGATGGGAATCCAGAACCACTTGCCCTAAAGAGAAAGTAGTCATAAACAAACAAAAAATCCTGTAGGCTTCTGAAGCCTTCGAGCTGAAGTCCACTCCGTGTTTGTTAAAAAGCGAGACTGCCAGGTGAAAGGGAGGTGTTATAGATATACTAGCACAGCTGGAGACTTGCCGCATCCTCGGTTAGGGTGGGTAGAGTGCTGAAGAGTCACAGACTAAATGTCCCCCCTCTTCGTACACTGAACTGTGAACTACCAATATGATGACATTTAAGGTGGGACCTTTAGGAGGAATTAGGCTTAGACAGATTGGGAGGGTGGGGCCCCCATGATGGGAATAGTGCCCTCCTAAAAAGAGAAGGCAGAGATATTCTCTCTATATATGCAGCTAAGGAAAGGGTATGTGAGCACACCCGGAAGACCAGGGAGACAGTCCTCATCAGGAACCCCGTCTGCCAGCACCTATGGTTGTCCTCCTTAGCCTTCAGAACTCTGAGAAATAAATGTTTATATTTTAGGTCACGCATTCTATGGCAGCTTGTTACAGAAGTGAGAGTGACTTAAGCAAAAATGGTAATAATTTACTTTTTGTTGAAGTCAATATTGTGTAGTGCTGTGTCCATGTAGCAACCAAAATAATTCCATAATGCGCCTAAAATCACCTTCACGCATGAATCGCAGTGGTGAGCACCCTGCAACTTGGGGAACAGTGCCCTAAACAAATATTTTTCATCATATATACATGCCAGGAATGTACGGAAATATGAGGAACAGGACCAGAACCTACCACAAAGTATGTGGCCTTGACCAAGAAACTTCATCTCTTTGCATTTAAATAAAGAGAGGAGGCCAGACAAAATAATTCTTAAATTTCATCAAGCTCTGAGAGTCTGTGACTTATTTAATATTTATAAATTAGATTCCCTTATGACAAATTGTAGGCAATAGTCTGATTTCTGTAACACCAGATTCTACTCAATTGAATGCTGTGTGAGAGTAACTGAGAATGGACCATCACACTGAGTCCCCATCTACAGTGGACAAGATCATCCCTTTCTAGACGGCAACTTCTGTTGTAGTGGATCTGTCAGTTTATAGGGAGGGTGAGGCACAGAGTCAGGCAGAAAGCAGGAAGAATCAAGGGTCTTTTCTCAGTAAAGAGTTAGAAGTGGCAAGAGATCTGAACAAGCCACACTGAAGATAAGGTGCGGGGCAGACAATGTGGCCAGAAGTCAAAGTCAGACAGGAAGCTCTGAAACCAGGCAGGTGAACCATGATGGACAGACCATACAGCCAACCGAAGTGAGCTGGTAGTATCACCCTGAGGCTTAGCAGATGGCCCAGAGCTCCCTGAACTCAGGGTCTCAAGAACAGAGGCAGGTGAGGTAGCAGATGGGGCCCTGTCCCTTCTGGGAGGCTTGCTCAGCTTTCTTATTCTCCACTCTCATGTCTCCACTTGCTATAGGTCTTGACATCTAGAGAGGAAAGTAGTGGCTTTGCCAGCTGAAAAAATTCTATTTATACTTCTTTTGATTCCATGACTATTTTAATGGTTAAAAAATTTCAGTAAAATTTAACATTCCACCAAAGATAGTACAACAGCTTAGGTTCAATTGGAGTGCATTTTATAATGGAATGGCAACTGTTAAAGTTTTCTGATAAGACTATTTTTCTATTTTTTCAATATATTATACTTAAATGTGTGGGGTAGAGGTACTACATGCTTTGCTATTGGCATAGTCCGTAGTTCACAGTCTTCATCCTCATCTCCAGCCTCTGCCACCTGGAGGGTAATGGGACATGACCTGTTCCTGCCAGGTATGTGTGATCCGTTTCCTACGGGTAACCCCTTCTCAAGGTTCCCCCTTTCCTGGGGTGAATGTGGGCCAGAAGGAAGAATGGAGTCAGAGACTGGCTGAGGAGTCATGGACATAATAGCTGCTGTGGTATGGATTAGGTACATTTGAAGGGCTGATGGATTTGAATGATTTGCTAAGAAATACTGGAAATTTTCTCACCACTGGCTTTCAAAACAGCTATGAAGTTCTGAAACTAAAAAGCCCAAGAGATTAAAAATGAACTTATTCTATGACAGAGACAGGAGAGAAGGATGAAGATTTTACTTCTTTTAGTAGAAAAAAGGCAGACAAAGGAGACTAATTTTCCTTTAACTCTCACCAGGGAAAACAGCTTTTATTTCAGAAGGCAGACCTCATCTTTTGTATTCTAGTTTTGCCTGCTAAAGTTAATCTTCTCCCCGTCTTATCACTTTATAACCACAGCATGCACTAACTGCTACATGAATGTCTGGGAATGTTGTACCATGTTGTTTGAGGTTTGTATAAACACCAATGTCACTGTAATTTCTTTTACTTTTCAAAAGCAAGTGACGTGTAGTTATTAATAGTTGAAAATTTTGATTGGTTTCCAGAAAATTCTGAGAGATGGGGCTCTGGGTCACTAGTTCACTCCACATCTTCTCCTCTGTCGTAGCACGGAATGTCTCAGAACAAGACATTTTAGGAAGGCAAATCAAACGCTGGTTGCCAAAGGAGTCTGTGATGCGACTTCCCAATGTAAGGGGTATTTTAGTCAGATTTACCTGAGAAAATCAACTTAAAGGAGAAAGGGTTTATTTTTGGCTCACGGTTGTAAGTTTCAGTCCATGGCCAGCTGGCTTCAAAGCAGAAATATCATGATGGAACAGAAGAGGAAACGTTCACTTTGTGGCAACCAGGAAGCAGAGAGCAGGAGTAGAACCACAGAGGAAGGACCAGGGAGCAGATTACCCCGAGGTTGTCCCTCTAGCTACCCAGACACATCCAGCATTGTACTTTAGGAATCTTTCTTGGTGTCTCTCAAGCCAGTCAACTTGACAATCAAGATTAACCATAAAACGGAATATCGTGTGCATCCCTGTGTAAAACCACGCGAATGCAGCCTCTCTGGAGTGGACCACGACAGAGCACACGAGGCTCGAGCGGCCACTGTAGCTACTGCAGAATGCAGAGGTGGGAAGGAGGAGGTTGCTGGTTACAAGGTTGATGGGAAGGGTTGGCAGCCTGTGGCCAAGGAAATGTGCCATCTCTGCCCCTTACCTTTGATTTGGACCTCATGAAAGGAAATCCCACGCTGCATTTGAGGAAGTCGGATTCCAGCAGCTCACAGGAGATGCCCATCTCCTCCTACAAGACAGAAAGCACCGACACATGGGCAGGCTGCCAAGAAGACAGCTCTTCAGCGAGGTTATCACATCCTCCGGAGTGATTCTGACAGCAGTCGCTGCTCTGACCGAGGCCTCAGGCCTCTAGCTGCCCGCCTGGCCATGCTTCCTGAAGGAGAAAAATGGATAGGACAAAGCACCGTTCATCCCAAACCCTCCAACTGGCCTGGTAAACCGGGCTGGACCGTTGATGAACTGCCAGCCTTCTAAGGTACTAGCTAAAAGGCAACCAAGTCATCTTTCTTGTTCTTTTCTCCCACGCCCACACTCTAACTCTGCCCTTCAAGATCTTGCTAGTTTAAGAAAGAAATGCTTGAAGAATATGACATTAAGTAAAGGAGGCCTTCCTCTACAGTTTCACCTGCTGCTACTAAAGTAAGACTGATCTGCCTGAGTACTGGGGCTGCCGGAGATTTAGCTCAAGTGGTACCGCACCAAACTAGGAAGCACGAGGGCCCGAGTTTGATCCCTGTACCACAAACAAAACAAAACCCCCCAAACAAAACAAAATGAAAAAGGAAAAAGAAAGAGTGGCTGACACCGTGACTCCTTTGGGCTGGACTGTGCACAATGATGCTGGAGACCTGGAGCCAGGCCCCAGGGAGCTGCTGTCTTCCCCCCACCCCCCCGGCACGTTTCTCAACCAAGGTCAAAGCAAAGATTCTCATAATCCACAAGATATCTCTGAGTCAAGGCACCTTCCAGAGGGAGATGGCATATCTGCAGATTTTAGGCAAGGACAGAACTAATACTTGCTGAGTGTCTACCCTGCACCTAAAGCCAAGGCACTGATGTTTAGTGAGGTCATGTGACTTCCCCGAGCTCATTCAGCTAATAGGGCAAAGCCAGACAGACACACTTTGCACCAGACTTGGTGACTGTAAAGCCAGCTTCTTGCTTCTCCATGGCTGAGGATTTCTACAAAATAAGCACAGCCGAGGACAACAGCAGCCCAAGTGACTCACATCATGTAGTCTCACACTGAAACACTGCTCTGCTCCTCCCTCTAATCTCTAAGACCCATATCTCAGCTCAGAATATTTACAGTCCTTTGAACTAGAGTGATTTTTTTTACTGAGGAGCTGTTCAGCAGTATTTAAGTTATATACATATCTTACTATTTTCATATATTATGAGCAATACATCCAAAAGTGCCAAAATATAGTGACTAATGGGGTTAAAAGTCATGACAGTAACGGGTGGCCAGAGGCGGCAGGAGACCCGTGTGCTGGGGATGTTCTCTTTCTTCGTTTGGGTACTGGTTACCACGTGACCATTTGTGAAAATGCACTGAGTCAAGCAGCTGATGATGTATTTTATGTGTTAAACATTGAACCAACTAATAGAGTAGCAGTGAGACTAACAAAACGTATAATTGAACAAAAAAATAGAAGGTAAGATGAGACTGGGGACATTCAGGGTGATACGGCCTTAGATGAGAAGGCCCAGCTGACTCAAATGTGGACCAGCGAACGAACCATCCATGCAGCATCTTTGACTGCCGCGAGCACAGAGTCTGGTTATCTGGTTCAAATACAATGCAAACCTAACAGAGTGAAACTCTAACCGTCTGCAAAAGATGTGGCCTTTCACAAGAGGAATGTTGGAAAACAGGTCAAACCACCACAAAGCCAAGTCTGTCGTCTGTCTATCGGGATCTGGCAGAACCACCTCAGTTAAGTTTCAAAGAAGTCAAAATCATCTTGGATGATAACACTCTAAGACATGACTAAGAAGGCAAAAGTTTAAGTAAAAAAAGATCAACAAAAGCCCTTGGGGGAAAATAAGCCATCATGAAAACAGTACTTTTGTGATTGTACTAAAAAAGATAAAAATAAAAATAGGAGGCAAACCATGATACAGTAGGAAAATTTATATCCCGAACTTTCTACACAGCACTCGTTTCCTTTTCTTTTGGAAATCAAAGCAGTTTTTTTTTTGGTCTCTTTGCTTGTTTGTTCTACTTCTGGGCATTGAACCCAGGATCTTTGTACTTATTTATACACCTATCCCTTTTTAAAATTTTGAGACAGGGTCTCCCTAAATCATTAAGTTCCTCAGAGTGGTCTCCTCCTATCTCAGCCTCTCAGAATGCTGGGACTAGAGGTGTGTGCACCATCCCCAGTTGGGCACAGTTATTTTAAAGGCATTACAAAGCAAATAAGCTTTTACCTTGGGTCTAAAACATCTTTGATAATTCTAGCTACTGTGTTACAAGTGTGTTTAAACACAGGATAAAATAAAACTAGTTTTTGTAATTTTTGGTTTCATTTTTTTAAGCAGAGTCCAATCCAAAGCTTTAAAAACATTTTCACTATGAAATCTTGGATCTTATTTTAAGAGGATTCACTACCTGGCCTTTTTCCCAGTCCCATTTTCTTTGGCTAGCAAAGGGGTACCATAAAACATTATCAGGGTTCTTCTCTGGAGATTATAGGTAATTCAATTTAAATTTTCTACCAATGCACATTATTCTTAGGATCGGGAAATCATTCATTAATTGTTTTTAAAAAAACAGTGATGAGAAGCATACTTGGTTTATGCACATTTGCTTTTGTATTTCCAGTGCTCGGTACCCAGTAGTCCCCAAGTTTACACTGATTACGTGAATGGCCCTTGGCTCATGGAGGATTCGATTAAAGAGACTGAATGCAAGAAGTAGCTCATTTGCTGGTCTGCTTGGCATGAGGGATGCTTGCCTTGGCAAAGTCCTTTTGTTTTCCAGACATACCTTAGCTGTCCCAGTCCACGGAGCTTGGCTGGTAGAGCCAGGCTCCAGCGCTCTTTGTGACATGCAGTTGTTGGAAGAGTCAGATAATGAAGTCAGTGAGCCTCTTTGGCCTCCAGCCTCCTTCCTCTCAGCACTTAATTTCAGGCTGGAGGAGCATTATTTGACCACCAATGCAGTGTTCGTTGGGAACAGAAAATCTTTAAGGTCTATCATGGGCTTACTCATAGTGTCAGGTGGACTGTGAAGTCTTATTTCCAGCTCCTATGAGTCTGTAAAACGGAAGATGATTTTCAGGCCTCTGGCGGTCAGTCTGGCGGTGTTCCTCTAAGACCCTTCCCTTCCTCCAGACGACCAAGAGTCACCCCTGTGGCCTGGGAGGCAGGCCTCTGCAGTGACTCACTTAGTTGATTTAGAATTCAGGTAAACTTGGTAAATGCTTTATCTCAAATTCCCTGAGCAGGGAGAGTCACAGGACAGCCAAGTCCCTGCTAACCGGAATTAACAGAAGGAAGATTTATTCCTGGAAAATACTTCACTAACCCTACTCTAGGGTAACTAGGCTTAAGCTTCACGAGAGCAGTCTGTTCACAGAAGAGCATCCTTTGGTGCTGAGCTCATAAAATTCCTGCTGGTGAGGAAAGGCACATGGGCTTGTGGCTTAGAAAGTGCACAGACTTCAGCGTTAGTGTCCAAACTTTGCTTACCGTTCAGATATGGAGCAGATGTGTTAGTCATGTAAATTTATCATTCTTTTTATAAACCTTGGTTTTCTCACCTATGAAGTTCTGACACCTGCCAATGAGTGTGCACTGTTGCAGTGCTAAAGCTGATGGGTACAGGATGGAGTACCTGAGTGATTCCTATGCAGAAAGAGCTTAGGGTGTGCCAGGCCATGTTTGAAACCCATTAGCTGAGGACATAATACAGTAACTCTTCTCATTCTTATAAGGGAGAATCTGGAACATAAAGAAGTTGTATCTGGTTCTGGTTCCTCAGTTGGCAAATGATAGACCCAAGAACTGAGTGGACAGCACCCTTCCGAACGCTTGTGCTTATAACCATTCCCTGCCTGTTCTTTGTTTTTAAATTGAATTCTTTATAGGTACATTTTAGAGACAGCTCACAATCACACTTAACATTGGAGAATTTGTACCAGTATATGACGCAAGTTAATTCACATTTTTACCCATATCCCTACCCACCCCACAACCCCCACCCCCTATATACATGTGCTTTCTTTTTCTTTTCATATCATATTTATTCTTTCCCCTCATCACTTTCCCCTACCACATTCCTATTTCACAAAATCTATCATACATGCTAGAACTCATTTACATCTACGGGTTCTCATACCAGAGAAAAGATACGACACTTTTTTTTTTTTTCTTTTGAGACAGGGTCTCGCTTTGTAGTTCAGGCTGGCCCTGAGCTCACTATGTAGCCCAGGCAAGCCTCGAACTCAGCAATCCTCCTGCCTCTACCTCCCGAGTGCTAGGATTACAGGCGTGAGCCACCATGCCTGGCACTGTGGTATGTGGCATTGATTGCTGGTGGGTGTGAGTCACCATGCCCAGCATTCTAGGTGGCTACTGGGATCGAACTCAGGGCCTTGCACTTGAGAGGCAGGCGCTGGAATCACTGAGCTAAATCTCCGGCCCAGTACGGTACTTTTTATATACCATATTCCTCCCAGTGCACAGCAGCACAGTGCCTTGTTTCCTGCTATTTGTTCAGTCTCTGAGTGTGCAGTTTTAGCTGAATGTCTCGCATGGACAGTCCTGGAGTCGGAACAAACACAGCAATGACACTCTTGAATCCAAAATGAACGCAGTCATACCTTTGGCCACACAGACCTCTCCTGGGATGAAGCTCTACACGTGAGGACTCCTACTGATGCCCTCTGCCTTAGCACAGTGCTCTCTGAATGAAGGGGGCCCGAGAATTTGTGAGCAAAGATGCAGAGACGGACTGTTTGGTTGACTGAACCTCAGGGCATCTACTGAATATCTATAAGATACCATGTAGAACAGAGGAGCCACACCAGTTGATACAAGGAGATCTCAGCTTTTGAGGAGATTCAGTGAGCAGAAGACTCTAAATTAACATATTTTTATACAGAGGGAAACAGTCCAATGTCCATCACCTGCTGGACAAATAAATGCAATGTGATATATCCATGCAATGGGATATTACTCAGCCATAAGCAGGAATGAATACTAACACATTCCTAACGCAAACAGACTAAAATCACTATGTTAAGTGGAAGGTGTCGTTTACAAAGGGTTTATTCTATTTCTTATAAACTATTCCACTCTATGAAATGTCCCAAGTTGGCAAATCTAGAGAGACAGAAAGTAGATCAGTAGTTGTTTCAGCTAGGAGGAGATAGAGAAGTTAGGCTGGAAGCCGAGGGAGCACGAGAATTCTTTCTCAGGCAAGAAAATGTACTAAAATCGATTGTGGTAGTTTCCACCCAATCTGGTCTATAAATTCCACAGACAAATCTTAACATATGACTTAAGTTTTGTCTGACAGCCTTTGGAGTTTATTCACAAGCAATACTCTTCACTGATTCCCAGCCAGGAGTGTTCCCTGGAAGCACCAAGAGCCGAAATTCCACGTACAGCTGGCTGGTTGCAGACGGCACACAAGTCCTGGCAGAGGGTAGAGGCTGAACCCAGTGTGAGCTGCCCTCACCCATCCCTTCAACCAGGCATGAGCCTGTAAAGCCTGAAGGGGACATCTCTGCAATCTGCATAACATGGCTGGAAAAGTGATGATGAAGATCCTATGGAAAGCTTGGTAAAAAAGATCCAAATGGAATCCCGTCAAGGTCCCACCAAATCAGAGTGCACAGTCTGAGTGGACACCAGCCACGGTGATTCTGATATGCACCGTCAGGAAGCCCCTCCAACTGGACTACAATGAAATCTTCTCATGGGCTTGTTACAGATGCACACTGTAGGCACCACCCACCAGGGTGGGGTTTGTTAAAGCAGAATTTGGACTTTGAACCACAAGAGACAAATATTCAGCATAGGCTGTGGAACATGGGCCCTGAATGCTAGTGCGGCCATGGCCAAACAGGTTAAGGCAGACCCAGTGCATAAAAGGAAAATAATAATGCCTGTTCCAGGCCCTGAATCTAATGAAGACTGAGGACCTGTGATATTAGGTCCACCTTGCCTGTAAATCATCAGATTGCAATGTCATACAATTGTGCCCTACTCACCATTATCCCAGTTCAGGGACTTTATTCATTGAACACAGATTTCTTATTTGACCATAATAAAAATCAGCCTTTATAGAATAATGATGTATAGGACATGTAGCTCACTATGTAGCCAGGCAAACCTCAGACTCAGCAATCCTCCTGCCCCTGCCTCCTGTGTGCTGGGATTATAGGCGTGAGCCACCACACCCAGCACTGTGGTATGTGGTGCTGATTGCTGGTGGGTGTGAGACATCATGCCCGGTATTGCTGTATGTGTTACCAGGGATGGAACCAAGAACCTTGAGTTTGCTAGGCAGGTGCCAGAACCCCTGAGCTAAATCTCTGGCCCAATAATTATCTTTTGAGTAGTCAAGGCTTTCTTCATTGAGCTGTTTGCCTTTGCTATACTATTTGTGGTCTATGGAACAGGTCCAGCATGGCAGGAGGAATAAGGACCAAGGTAAGAGGAGAGCTGAGTGGTTAGGCAAACTGCACAAGGGGCCGAACTTTGTCCCTAAATAAATAATGTGAGGATAAGTTCTCCCTTCCTTACTTCCTTTTTTTTTTTTGACAGGGTCTCACTTTTGTAGTTCAGCCTGGCCCTGAGCTCACTATGTCACCCAGGCCAGCCTCAAATTCACAGCAGTCCTCCTGCCTCTGCCTCCTGAGTGCTGGGATTACAGGTGTGAGCCACTGAACCTGGCACTGTGGTATGTGGTACTGGGGATCTACCTCGTGCTTGCAAAGCAGACACTGGGACCACTGAGCTAAATTCTTGGCCCTCAGCTTCCTTTTAAGTAACTAAAATGTTCTTTAAATGATGAAATGCAAGCAAGGCCTATTATAGTCATTCCAGTACTCATTCTAGTGAGGGAAAATTAGCTAATATTTGAACACAGAGGTCAAAAGCTATTCTAAATGATTGTACTAGAACATTGGGAAACTAGATGATGTAGCAGAGTCCACTTTTTCACTATGTATCACTTTTTCACTTTGTATCTATAAAAGACTATAATAGGATCCTGTGGCTAGTATAGATTTGTGCTTTATCACAGATTTATTCAAAACTGAACTAATCTCATATACCAGGGACAGAGGTAGAAGGATATACTCCTATCCTCAACAAGCATTTTTGTTATATACCCCTATGCTAGTTAGCTTTCTATCACTATGAAAAAGTCTCCTGAGTTAGTCCATTTAATGGCTTATGGTTTCAGAAGGTTTAATCCATGGCCACTTTGGGCCATTGCTTGTGGGTGAAGCAGTTCATCCTCGCAGGATATATGTGGTGAGATGAAGCTGCTCACCTTATGGAGGGTAGGAAAATAGAGAAAGGAAGAAACTGGAGTCGCAGCACCACTTCCAGGGCAAGCCTCCAGTGATCTAAAGCTGTCCCACTAGGCCATGTTACTTCCAGATTCTACTACTTTCCAATAGTACCATGGGCTGTAGACCAATATTTTGACACATGGGCTTTAGGGGGCATTTTGCATCTAAATTATAGCAATCAGGCATAAAGTAATTGCCTTGGAAACTGTTATAAGACTCATATAACAGATGAGAACTCAAACTTTGAGAAACACCCACGGGAAGGGAGCACAGGCTACTTGTTTGTGTGTTCAGATTTCATACCTATCAAGGAAAAGCTCAGTGTCAAGAGCTTCAGTGCTCAATGTGCAATTAGAACAACTGCAGCAGTGTTTTACAGGATTACCAATGAAGAAAGATCCACTGAGACAACTAAAAGCTAAAGCTATCTGAAAACTCCAGACATATTAGGCCACCTCATCTTTGACAAAGAAGCCAAACACCTTCAGTGGAGGAAAGATAGTCTCTTCAACAAATGGTGCTGGAAAAACTGGGTTTCAATTTGTCAAAGATTAAAGCTAGATCCATGTCTTTCACCATGCACCAAACTGAGATCAAAGAGGATTAGAGACCTAAATATTAAACAGAAACACGAAACCTGCTGGAAGATAGGTTAGGTAGAACACTTGGAGACGTTGGCTTAAGGAAAGACTTTAGGAACAAAACCCCAGCAGCATGGGAACAGCAGTAAGAACCAACAGTTGGGATCTCATCTTATTAAAAAGCTTCTGCACAGCAAAAGAAACCACCAAGAGAGCAAAAGAGACAATCTACAAATTCAGAAAAATATTTTACCAGCTATTCCTCAAAGGATTACTATTTAGAATATATAAAGAACTTTAAAAAATCAGCTCCTCCAAATTTAGAGACCCAATCCAAAAATGGGCATCTGAAATGTATCCTTTTTTGTATGTTTAAAGACAACACAGGGAGATGAGCTTTGTTTCTTGGGATACTCGGTTTTCTTCTATATTTGGCTTCAGCATATTCAGATAATTAGCTAGTTGTTTAAAATGATTCACACATATAAATAGTAAGGATTGCTTTTGGGTTTTTTAATGACTAAGTTTTAAATTCAATCTTGCTAGAGTTGTTTGTGGAAAAAAAATCACGATTTTTTTTTCTCTGCTCATTTGAAAAAAGGCTGAGGCACGGGGTCACGAGATTGCCTAAGGTCCAGTTTGTTTCTGGTCTTGGTGGACTATATTAAACTTCTCATTGTGTGAGGAGGTGCCTTAGCTGTTGGGAAGAGAAAACTCTATGGGTGTATGAATCTCCTGTTCTGACATGCAGTGGTAATTTCTTCATCAATATTTTCTGTGTTTCCATATGTCATTTTCTATGTGTGTCCCACATAGGACAGTTCTGCTCATTCTTTTTTCTCCTCTCATGAGTGTTTTCATGTGTTGCTTTACACACTGGTTTTTGGTCCTATTTTGGATGGCTACTCAGACCAGACACCAGCTCTCTGGTCGAGGCATGGGAAGGACAGGTCTCCACACTGCAGAGCTCCCTCTCCGCATCTCCACAGATCTCGCTACCATCTGTGGTCATGTACTCTCGCTTCTCAAATGCCAGCGTCCACATGTCTTTCGTTGGAGGATAGCTCGTGAGCTGCTGAACCCTCTTTGCCTGGGAACATGAAGAGAGATGGCAGCACTTGGGAACTTCCATCCCTTGTGAGGACATTTAACCAAGCTCCCTGTTCCTGAGAGGGATGCCCTCAAGTATGACCTATACCTTGGGTTGGACCGAAGCCTACCACCTTCTTTCCCATGGCTGAGGCTTTGCTTGATGTCATATCCTTTCTTGGCCTCCTCCCCTTCCCTGTCCCTACTTCCCCATTCTCCTGGAAATACTTGTGAGTAGACTGACTTCGTAAGATGTCTTGTCTCAGGCTTTGATTTTAGGGAACTGAGTCTTCGACAGGCGGAACAGACCATCAGAGAAACGAACAGCTTCTCTCCTCTCCCTGCGCCTCAGCTGTGGCCACGCCAGCCTGGCGCCAGACTCTGAGCAGATGGCCCCCCAGGACTCATAAACCTCTCATCCTCTCTGCCTCTGTGTCCACATCTGCCACAGGGCAGAGCTGCCTCACAGGGACTGCCTCGCCAGCTTCTTTTTCAAAAGAGAATTCCATCCATGAAACATTAAGGAAACTAGCTAATGTGGTGCACACGCTCACTTTACTACTTATTGATTTTAATCCTCTTAAGCACCTCTTGAACCTGAACTCATTTAATTATCATTACAAAGGGTTTTATCTGTTCATATTAGGAAGGCAGCTCCCTCACTCCCCATACGAGGCTCCAGAGAACAGGGGCAGGGGCCCTGAATAGCGGGTTCATTCCACTTTGCTCTCTGGTTTCCCAAGGGAAGGAAAGAGAACCATGGAAAGTCCTTGATTTGTGTTATTCAATGATTTTTTTTTCCAAAGTGATTGGACTCTGTGTTAGTTACTATTCTCTTGTTGTGGAGACAAAAGGCACCACACCTAAAGTTAGAGGGGAAGGGGGTTTTTTGGCTGACAGTTCGCAGACATTTCAGTCTATAATCTGCTGACTTCAACACAGGGATGACCAACAGGCAGAGCAGAAACAATGTGGTGTACCCCAGGCAGCAACAGCAACAAGGGAGCATTTAACAGCATCTTTCTGCCCCTTCTGTCATATTCAGACCACCGGGATTAAGGCGGTGCCGAACTAGGGACTCATGTGTAATGGTTTAGTGATCACATGCATCACACATTCCAGATTCACCTATCTGTTACAAAGAAAACCCACCTCATCTGCATGAGGCTTTGGGGTGACATCTAAACACAAACCATGACAGGTTCAAATCTTAGCTACCAAGTAGTATCTCAAGTACCTTTCTGTAAAATACAGAGTAATTCTTTCTTTGACGATCTTTCTAGGAGGGTTGAAGGAGTTACTATAGGGACTACCACCATGGTACTTATTTTTTATCCTTTCTTTGTTCTAACACCTATAGTAATCAGTAGATGTAAGCATCTAGCTGTTCAAAGGACCCTCAACATACTCCCTTTAATCAAAATTCACTGCCTACAAATGAAGGTGACGGAGCTAACATGCACTGAACTCTGACCAGGTGGCAGGCACTGGTCTAAGCATTTGGCTAGAAGGAACCAACTTATGCTTTGCAACAACTATACAAGGTAAGTGTCATGATGATTCTGGTTTTCAAACAAGGGCTCAGAGGCCCACTGAGCATGAAGGAACTTGTTCAAGGTCATATAGCAACTCTGCCGAAGAGCTAGAGCTCAGGCCTGGTAGTCTGACCTCGGAGCACAAACTCCTTCTCTAGATCTGGTATGTGAAGGGGTCTTCAGAAACCTGGGGCAGAGGTTTTCTTTTCCTTCCGGTGTAATCATGTGCCTGTAGCACAATGGTTCTCACCCTTGGGGATGCATCGGTCACCTGGAGGCGCCTCAAAACACAGACTTCCGAGACTCACTTCATGGTTTCTGACTCAGGAGGAGGAGCCGGTGAGGGTGTGTGCACAACCAGTCCAGCTGAAGTGAACGCTGCTCATCAGCAGGCCACACACCTCGAGTGGCACTGGTCAAGAGTCTGCAAAACACTTCCTCCCCTTGGGAGGGAAGCAACCTTCTGGGCTGTACCCATGAGAACGTGGGCTGACGAGCCAGTGAACACCAGAGTGCCCCTCTGGCCTGCAGTAGGGGATGCTGGGAAGTCTGCAGAGCCCCCTGCCCAAGGAGCGGACAGTCTTCACAAGACATCAAGCTACCCCTGTGACACCAGGTATGACATGTTCCCAGGTTGTCTCCTGCTTTTCTCCTAAAAATAGGCCAGAGAGCTAACTTTATAATGGCTGCCTGGTAAGGAAATGCTAAAGAGGAAGAGGGAAAAGACACGCAGTGGGAATTCAGGTTGAGCATCCTGAATCTCAGAGCTTGATATTTGAAACAGCTTTGGTCTCAAGCCTTTCAGATAAGGGATACTAATCCCGTACACTCTTTATGTGTCATGCATTTTTAACTGGCACTGTGGGGTAGGTTCCATAAGCCCCAATTATACAGCCCATTGTAAGATTTTGGGCAACTTATGAAAATGGGCACAAATTGTCTGAAACCAGGATTTCAGTCCACAATGGCCTGACCCTCCAGGTTCTCCTGTGTCTAGCCCTAGCTGGCCCAGATACCATCTTGACGGTGGACACCCTACGCAGGTCCCACCTCCACACCCACCATGCAGGCTGAAGGGAACAGCCTGAAGCTCAAGATGGAGTTACTGTCAAGCAAGGAATTGTTTTAGGCACAGCCCTTTAAACCACAAAACAGACTCTGTCCTGCATGAGGCTCTCAACTAGAAATAACGAACTGGAATAGTATCTCATTCACCTGGAAGATGATCAGTCTTCCTCAGTCAAGATGGAAATGGCAGTGTGACCATAAGCCAAGTGGCCTGGGTCTTTCTTGCAGCCAGTGTGCCCACCTATGAGTCCCCAGCCGCAGCTCCCTTGTGAAGAAAATTCAACAGACTTTATAAAAAGCCGAGACCTTTCTTTGGCGTGAAGCTCAGATTCTCTGTTCTGATCCACGACTTTCAGAGGGTGGGCTGAAAGCCCCTCCCGTATCTGCCCAGCTTGCAGACTCTGCTTCAGAGTTTGGACTGCCTGCTTGTCTCAGGAGAGAGCTTGTTACTCTTCTCCATCTGAGGCCCTTCCCCCACTTCCCTTTTGTGGCTCCATGCATCAGCTTTGGCTGTACTTGGGCACAGAAGCCAGACTCTCAGCCGGAACCTTCTAGAAGAGGGCATGCCAAGGACAGCACACCGACTCTGCATCTCCTCAGCACATGATTTTTAACGGCCAAAAAAGGGCACCTGGGAAAGAATTCCATGTTTAAATCTTATGCTTAAACAGCACCAAGAAAGCTTAAAGAAAAGGTCATGGGAACTTTTTGACACAGCAAAAGCTCACTTTTGTTGCCCAGGGTCCTGAGTCTTACAAAGGGTTTCTGAGAAAAGATCAAAATTCTACTTGCATTGGTGAGTCATCCCATAGCACTGTCTCCAGTGAGTGGGGTTTAACCCACTCACTCTGGAGCCACTGGTCATGTGCTAGAGTTTTAACTGGGCACAAAGATGGGCCACATAACTTATGGTTAGGAGCTGGGATGGAGAGTACGTCTTTCCTCATCACTATGAGCAGGGTGGAAGATCAGGATCACTCACTTGCAACTAGCTTTAGCCACGTTTTCTACCCGCACTGAGCCTCAGATATCTGCATTGATAAAGGGGGATAACAGTGCTACAGTAGATGTCCGTTTCTTGCCACCCACACCCATTCACTCCTAGTCCACCAGATTTGAGGGGCATGCTATCTAACAGCCATCCCCGAGAAGGGGCATGTGACCTAGGCTTAAGCCAAGGGATTCAATAAGACCGAATTTTTTGCTAGGATTTGTGTGAGTAATGAGTCATCATAGCCTGCCAATAAATAACCTTGCTACCTTGAGGGAAGCCTTAAGCCTTTCTTAAAATGGTGCTAAGACAAGAAAGAAAAGCTGATAGCTCAACACTGTGACAACTTCTGGAGGTCCAGCAGGGAACCGTGGATACAACCAACCACAAGTTTTCAGTTGTAAATGAATTCTGTGTTCATTCATTCCAGTTTCCGTTGCTTACTACTACAAAAGTTAAAATAGGTACAAATACCCCACAGTTTCCTGAAGCCCTTAACAGACCCTAGCAGTATAGGCTCAAGACCCCTCTAGAGAATGGCTAGTGCATCTCTGAGGCTCAGTTTCCCTCGAGTAGAACAGAGAAACAGCCAAGACGGCTCCAAGAACTGAGGTAGGATGCTCTGTGGCCACCTGGACCTAACTGAGGAGCAACCTATATCTTTGGAAGCCTCAGACCTGATCTTCGTCTTTAGACCCTCAGTAGTGAAGGTGGATTAAGCTCCTACATAATGATCAGGAGGGCTCAGCTTTGCTGGGTATAAAACTCTTGTCTTTGTCTGTCAATATTCAGGACTGTACTGCTAGGCTCTGTTAAGATCAACACTTCTGCCAATAGCCAGCAGTAAGTTACCACCTAGGTGAGAAACCTTAAGTCAACTGCATCCCAGCCAACCTTCTGACTGAAAATGCATCACAAACCTTAAGCCACAGCAACCCTGGAAATCTAGAACCACTTTGCCTAGGACTGTCATAGTTTATGCCTAATGTACCAAGGCTGATTATGCATAATGTCCTTTTTCAGTCCCCCAAAGTAGTCATTTAACAGGTTGTATAGTTACCCTTGAAATACACAGTGACTATCTCTAACATTCAGACCACAAAACTTTTCTTCTCACCAAGATGCATCATGTCCTGCCATATAACATTCTCAAATTAAGAATGAAGAGTGAAGGTTGGGATGTGGGGCCTAGTGGGAGGTGTTTGGGCTGGGGGAGGGGCACAGCCCTACAGATCCTTCAGTAGCTTTCTCTAGAGAACAGGTTAGCCATGGTTACGGCCCCTTTTCCTTCTGCATGCACCTGTAAGACCTTCTGCTTTCTTGTACAAATGAAGCCTACCAAGCCCTTTCCTAGCACCATGTTTTGGGACTTTTCAACCTCCAGAAGTGTGAACCAAAATGAATCTATTCTTTATAAACCACAGAGTCTCAGGCATTCTATATGGCAACAGAAAGAGACTACCCATCTCCCCCAGAACAAGAAGGCCCAAGGCCTTCCAGAAGGATAGATCCATAGGTGAGCAGAGCATTGTGCAGCCCAGCTACAGTAAGCTCTGGTCCCACCCACTCTCTGCCAACCAGGTGGAGCAGGATGCTGCCCTCAGTGCTGGCAACGAGCTTTCTTTATTCCTCATATTCTCATGTCATTTCTTACTTACTTATTTAGAGACAGGGTCTCACTATGTAGGTCAGGGTGATCCTGAGCTCACTATGTAGCCCAGGCAAGCCCTGAATTCGCAATCCTCCTGCCTCTGCCTCCCAAGTGCTGGGATTACAGGCGTGAACTGCCATACCTGGGAATGTGGTATGTGGTACTGATTGCTGTTGGGGGTGAGCCACCACGCCCAGGATTGTTGTATGTGGTTACCGGGGATTGACCCAGGGACCTTCCTAACAAGTGGAAGGTGACCTCAAAATTACCAGATCAGCACAGATAGACAATTTCTGGATCTTCTCTTTGGCATGAACACCTGTAGATGCAAATGAGCTCTAGAAAGTTGGACAGCTTTTATAGAGTGGAAAATTTCTATAGGAAACTTGGTGTGGGAACGTGATGAGGGGAAGGAATAAATATGATACAGAAAGAAAATAAAAGAGCATGTATAAAGGGGGTAGGGAGGTGTGGGTGGGTAGGGATATGGGTAAAAATGAGAATTAACTTGTGTCATATACTGGTACAAATTCCCCGATGTTATACGTGATTTTGAGATGTATATAAATTGTACCAATAAAGAATTCAATTAAAAAAAAAGATTACCAGATCAATTTTATAGGTAAGAAAACTGAGAACAAAGCAGAGATGTCATTGAATTTATCTAGGGCCCAGCGTGTAGTAAGTGCTGGTACCCCCCTCCCCCCTTTATACATGCTCTTTTATTTTCTTTCTCTATCATATTTATTCCTTCCCCTCATCACATTCCCACACCAAGTTTCCTATAGAAATATTCCACTCTATAAAAGCTGTCCTACTTTCTAGAACTCATTTGCATCTACAGGTGTTCATGCCAAAGAGAAGATCCGGGAATTGTCTATCTGTGATCTACTAATTTCATTTATTAGTATATCCTCCAGGTGTCTCCATTTGCACCGAAATGGATCGATCTTGTCATTCTTTATGGCAGAGTAATACTCCATTTTGTAAAAAAACCTCATTTGCTTTATCCACTCTCCAGCTGATGGACATTTGGGTTGTTTCCAAGATTGAGCTATCACGAACTGAGCTGCTATGAACAAGGGTGTACATCTGTCTTTCCAAAGTGAGTTTTTAAGTTCTTTTGGGTATATTCCTAGCAGGGGTATAGCAGGGTCAAATGGGTTTCTCAACCTTGATACCTCTGATATTTTGGGCTGGACAGTTCTTCATTACTGTGTACTGTTAGGTGTCTAGCAGCATCCCCAGCTTCTGTCCTCTAGGTGCTAGTGATGTTGCCTTATCGTAACAACCAAAAATGTCTCCTAGAATTGCTAAATGTCCTCTGGGAAACAACAGCTCTTATTTGAGAAACACCGGAATAATCACACCCACTTTCCAGAGGCTGTGGAAGACGGTTTGCAGAACTGGCCACCATCTCCCTTTCTCCCTATATCCACAGATTTCTGCAGTTTGGCTTTGGGGCTATTGCCATCACAAGGTGGATTTTGATTTTTCCACCCTGACAGTAGGCAGGAACTATAACTTGCTCTCACCAATTGAATATAGCAGAAATAATGCTATGCCTGCTCCAAGCCCAGGTCTCAAGAGGCCTTAAAACTTCTACTCACTCTCCTGGAACCCTGCTAAAAACACACGAGCCAGGACTAGTCTGCAGAGGGACGACAACCACACAGTGCAGTCACTCTCCCACTCGAGACAACAGCTGGGTTCCAGATGATCTGCCAGCTAAACACAGACACATGGGTAAGGTCAGCCAAGCAGCAAAGCCTGGCCCGGGGCCGAAAAACTACCCTGCTAATGCCTGGAATGATGAATAATAATAAATGGCTGTTGTATTACGCCAATAAAATTTAGGCTGGTTTGCCATCGTGGATAAAAATTTGCTGTGAAGTGTGAAAGTGTGTTTGAATTCTCTACAGCACACCTAGCTTGAAGGAAGCTCTCAGAGAGGGGCAGCCATAAAGACGGCTAGGCAGTCATGCTCTTTGTGGAGCCTGTGCGGCCAGCTAAGGGGAGCAGCAGCCCTGGTCACCTGCACACACTTGAATTCCTGTGATGCTCAGGTCAACCATTGTGTCGCCATTCATGCGACAGAGAGAAGCTGAACTTAGAGCAAAAAGAGAAAATATTAGTAGAAAGAAAAGAATGGAACAGTAGCACAGATCTGAGTGCTGAGGTCGCAGGAGTCCAGCTACCAAAGAGAAGGAGGACAGAGCCTGGGGAGCTGTGGAATGTGCACAAGAAACCCTGACATTGTCTCATTTCACTTTGTCGTCAGGTCCCCTGGAGACTGAGGAATGAACTTCGAACACAGAAAAACATGCCAGTCCAGAAGATGGATGCTTCAATGGCCATCGATTTTATTTATTGTCTCCAAATCTGCAAGTACTTCAATCTACTTAAAGAAAAGAAAAGGAAAGAAACATAAGAAGAACACAAACATAATAAAATCAAGGGAGGTGTTTCCCAAACCACTTCAAAGAAAATTCTTTTCTCGCCTCCTGAAGGTGCCACCACTTTGAGAGCCTCCTTGGACAGAAAAGAGCTTGTTGGTAAAACTGTCCCTTAAATAAAGATTTGTAAGTTATTAAAGCACATTTATTTCCATTTCATTGATCTATGTTAAGAAGTTTTTTAAAAACTTCAGTATGGATCCTTTTGAAACAGAAGGACCTATAATTAATTCCTTATTTTTCTGAAGTCTGGGTTTTATTTTACTTGTTTAGCTCAAAACTTCTTGAACAACGTAGCTAAACGCCTTAATCTTTCAGATATTTTCACATTTCTATTTTTTTTCTTAATGTATGTCCAGTTTCAAGAACAACCAGCAGGCAGAGACAACATCTAGATTCGAATCCATACCCGCTGCCTTCCAGAGTACAAACTCCTACCTGTTCATCTCTTCTTGGTAGGTATAGGGGTCTTCCCTTATCCACAGGGGATATATTCCAACACACCCAGTGGATGCCTAAAACTGCAAACAGAAACAAACCTGCAATACTATGTACAGTGTTCTTCCTATATGTCCTGCGGCATTATCACATGAGACCAGAGTTAATCTGTGTTTCCAGATTTTCTGCCTTGGTAACTCCTCTGCATCTTCTTTTTTTTTTTTTTTTTTTGCTTTTTGGAGACAGAGTCTCGCTTTGTAGTTCAGGCTGGCCCTGAGCTCACTATGGTGCCCAGGCAAGCCGCCGCGAACTCAGCAATCCTCCTGTCTCTGCTTCCCGAGTGCTGGGATTACAGACGTGAGCCACCACGCCCAGCATTATATGTGGTAACCGGGGATCGAACTCAGGTCCTTGCACTTGTGAGGCAGGCGCCGGAACCACTGAGCTAACCCTCCGCCCCTCCTCTGCATCTTCTTATACTTTGTAACATCTTATAGTAGGACCAGCACTCTGTCAGACAAAGGTTACCTGAATGTAAGTACTGTGACACTTCCCACTTTTGGTCTGATAACCCAGAGGGCTACTGCTAATAGATGGGTCGTGGAGACAGTGCGCACAAGCCGGACAAAGGGATGACTCACATGCTGGGTGGGAGAGGATGGGGTTTCATCTGCTACTCAGAATGACACGTGTGATTCAAAACTTATAAATTGTTTATTTCTGGAAATTTCCATGTAATATCATCAGAATGCAGCTGGCCATGGGTAACTGAGATCACAGAAAGTGAAACCCGGGGTAAGGGGAGACTGCTGTAGGCTTCTTTCCCTTGGGACTTCGGAAAAAATCCCAGCAAAATGGTTATGGCTAGAAAGGCAGCTCACTGATGCTTCTACTCCAATGGGAGAAAACAGTTACTGTTTGAACTGATGTTGCGGGAGACTGAAGATGGGCCAGAGATGGGTTTAGTGTATTCCTCAGATGCCTGGCTCTCCCTCCCGGTGCGGTTCTGATTTCACCTACGTGTTTACTGTCTTCTGTAGACAGTTCCAGTGCTCACATTCAATGGGCAGGACCACCCTTTCCTTCGGAAACAGCCCTCAATGAATCTAGAATGGAGTTAGTGAAGGAATGTTCCTTCAGACAAACATTTTTATACACTTCTTTAAAGACTGCACCTCCAACAGCAGTGATCTCAAAGAGCCTCCAGCTCGCTTCTATTTTCTCTTTCTCGGACTACTACTCAATCACGGCACCTGTGCTTACATCTCAAGCTTTGCAAATGTCAGGCACCATTTATGCTTGGGTCAGTGAATCTTACAAAAATGAATGGGCTCCCAGCACTCAGGAGGCAGAGGCAGGAGGATTGCTGAGTTTGAGGCTTGCCTGGGCTACATAGTGAGCTCAGGGCTAGCCTGAACTACAAAGCGAGACCCTGTCTCAAAAAAAAAAAAAAAAAAAAAAAAAAAAAAGAATGGTCTGAAAAATAGCATTTTGGAAAATTTGTCCAACTGAAAAGTGAAGCAAACTGTCCAAATGGAACAGATAGGGAGGGACATCCCGATGGCTGGAAGGGCCAGCAGGGAAGATGGTTATGAACAGAGTCTTCTTAGAGCAGCCTGGGGTGTGAGCAGGTTCAGGAGAAAGCCAGAGTGTAAGAAGTGAACTTGCCTGAGTCCTTCTGCAAAGCCAGACGTCTTCAAGTTTCACTTCCTCTCTGCATCTCCATTTTATCCCAACGGGCACGCCCCTCCCTGCGAAACTGCTGATCTTTCTATTTCCTGCTGCCCTGTGCTGAAGCCCCATCGAGAAGATGAGTTCTAGAATGTTTGATAGATTTTGTGAAATAAGAAATAGTCAAAGGAAATGTAGCAGGGGAAAGTAATGAGGGGAAAGAATAAATAAATATGATTTAGAAAGAAAAATAAAGAACATATATATAGGGGATGGGGGGTTGTGGGGTGGGTAGGGATATGGGTAAAAATGAGAATTAACTCATGTCACATACTGGTACAAAATTTCCCCGATGTTGAGTGTGATTGTGAGCTGTCTATAAAATGTATTAATAAAGAAGTCAATTAAACAAAAGAAAACTTGGGCTGGAGGGTTAGCTCAGTGGTTCTGGCGCCTGCCTCGCAAGCGCAAGGTCCTGAGTTCGATCCCCGGTAACCACATATAATGCTGGGCATGGAGACACGCCCTCCAACAATCAATACCACATACCACAGTGCCAGGCGTGGTGGCTAACGCCTGTAATCCCAGCACTCGGGAGGCAGAGACAGGAGGATTGCTGAGTTCGCAGCGGCTTGCCTGGGCACCATAGTGAGCTCAGGGCCAGCCTGAACTACAAAGTGAGACCCTGTCTCCAAAAAAAAAAAAAGAAAAAAAGAAAACTTTGCAGATAAAGAAGAAGAAGACGAAGAAGAAGAAGGAGGAGGAAGAGGAGGAGGAGAAGGAGAAGAAGATAATGAATGAACGACTGGGAAAAAGAGATACTACATGGGATCTGGCACCACTAGAATATTCCTTTCTTCCACACAAACAAATGGGAGAATTAAGTAGCATGTGTGAGTCCACTCAGGCTGGGCCAGAGGAAGTCTAGGAAATCTGGGTGAATCACAGCTTTGAAAAAGCCCCAAATGCTCAATATGCATATTCTTTCCTTCCACTGCTCGGCTAATTCACAAGGCACACATGAAATAAAATGGTTGCTATATACTTGTAGCCAAGTAAAAGAAACTCCATTTCTCAAAGCCAAAACTAACACTACAGCCTGGAACTGGCTAGAAAACACACACCATAAGCAGGTAGAGCACTTCGTGGACCCAGAGCTGGAAACAAGCCCTGGGAAGGAGCCCTGTGTCCTCCCACACTGAGCAACACGTTCAGAAAAGCTCAACAAAGACGGAAATATTCTGACCCCAAATTTGGTTTGGAGACCGAAATTTGTAGATGCCATTTGGCCCTGTGATTTCAATAGACCATTTCCTTTACCAGCAGCTGCTCCAACTCTGAAATATAAACTTCTGGGTCTTTCACACTTTGTGTTTCTATTGTGCTACAGCGCAGCTGAAATGGAAAACTGGGGTCCATCCACTGGGTTATGATCATCAACAGTGACAAAATGTGAAAATGAATCTTTATGGTGACAGTTCTGCTCGCGGTCTCTATTTTTATGAAATATAGTTTTGGGTTTTCCAGTTTTTGTCTTTTGGGCCTTTTCTGCCCCAGAGTTAATTATTTAGCTAGAGTTTTATAATAACCAAATTCACAGACATTTTCAGATGCTTTATAAACATTTTTTATGCTCAAATATTCAGACAAAATAGAAGATGTAACATATGTACACTATCTTCCTCGTTTTTGTGTGAACATCTTACCACGGAGCTCACAAGGCCCCCACGACCTGGCCCGCGGCCTGGTCACTCAGCCTGAGCTTAGGCCTCTTCTCCTGCTCACTCCAGCTAAGCCACACTGTCTTTTCCTGCCAGTAGTCCTCCCGGCCCCAGTATCTTTTCTCCTTCTGAACACCTGCAGCAGTGCACACAGTGTCTTCCCTGGCAGGCAAGCATGCTCTACTCTCCACAGCCAAATTTCTTCAGATCTACTTTCCTGATGACATACAGGCAGGCAGGAAGTATGTCTGTTATATTCGTGTACCTCCTTTCCTATGACTGTGACATGGCACAGCCACAATTCATGCTTGCTGGATGAATGAATGAATGTTTGACCAAGACATATACTATGTAACCGTGTACTTTCTCAACTGTAAGCTCAGTACGTATAGCAGGAGGACCAATTCCTTTCAATCTCCAAGAAATAGGTAAATTATCTCCTCAAAGCCTATTTCTGAACCATGCAAACTATGGACTCCATGTCATTAATTCAGACTCTTATTAATAGCAATGCCTTGACTTTTCCGAGAGTAAAAATATATGAGAATAAGGGCTTTTATTCCATGAAAACCATAGATATCTCTACAATTCAGCACCAGTCCACTGTATACTACATAAAGGCATGAGGAAATATCAGAGGATTCCATGATATGGTCAGTATTTTTATAGCCTGCTAATATCCTTCTTGTCTCCAAGAGCATCAGCTAAGTTGTGCCTATAGTACAAGGCCACCAGCATGGAACAGTTCACTCATGTACTTAGGAGATTCGGATTTTTCCCAGCTATATTTGGACCTGACTTGGGACAACGGTTGGTGAGTCTAAGACAGAGCAAGAAAGTGTAAGTGATTTGAGGAAATGTGATTCTTCTTATTACTCTTCGAACAGCCCAATGCTTAACAAGTAGATGGGAAATTCGGAAGGAGCTATTTCCACATTTCCTGCCCCATTTAAGGTTAAGGTTCTCATGTGGCATCTTCCCCTCATTTGAGTTCACCTGAGGACACATTAGTTCTAGAGAGGAAAACTGGAAGGCAAGACTACTGCCAGCTCCCGGAGTGCGCTGCGGAGATGCACAGGCACCAAAGGAAAGCTCGCTCGGCAGAGCCTGGAGAGGGACTGGCTCTGCATGTCAATGTCCTTGTGATGTGAGGAGAGCCTTGTTCGGACATCGCACAGTTGCCCTAGAAGCTCATCAATACTTCCTACCCTACCACCCCATGCCCCCAAACACGGGCAATGATGTAATGAGATTTAATTAATGGAACACCTGGCACTCTGGGGGGTCATAGCCACAAAGCCATGAGGGTAGGCAGCTGTCTCCCTCAGACATGTCAATAAGCCCCTCTGTGCAAAGAAGATACAGCAGAGCCTACCGGAGTCAGGCTGTCTGTCCTTGAATCCTAGCTCTCCCACGCAGCAGCTGTGCCTTCCTCACCCTGTTACTAAGCCTTGGGCTACTCATCACGAAGACTGGCATCATACTGGGACGTCCTTCACTGGCTCATTCAGGCAAATAAAAAGTGCCAAGCACAGGGTCCTGCTCTAAAGTGAGTGCTCAGTTAGGGCTGGCTCCAGGTGTCCACTGCGGCAACCCCAGCAGTCACCTGCTCTCAGAATACAGGGGAGGAACACAAGCTTTCTTTTGATTTTTGTACACACCAGCAGAAGTCTAACACCACAACTTGACAAACACCACACAACCAAAGAAGAAAAATCGTGTTTATGACTACAGATACAAATATACTAAATAAAATATTAATAAATTGAACCCAATAACATATTGGAGGAATAATACCCAATGACCAAGCAAAGCGTAGAATTTTTAAGGTTCATCTTCTAAAAGGTCAAAACAGAAACTATGCTAACAGCTTAATATATAGATATTTTGAGTATTACTAATTCATGGAGAAAGCTGTGATTGATACCCCCTTTTTTTTTTATTGGTACCAGGTGTCAAATTCAGAACCTTGAAATCACAAGTCAGGTGTGGTGCCACTGAGCTAAATCCCTGGCCCAAAAAGCTGAAATTGATTTTTAAAACTTTTAGATTTCATTGAATTATGTTGGCCTTTTCTAAATAAATAATCTTGCGAAGAAATACTAACAAAGTAGACTTACATTAGGTTGTATTATAAAGATAAGGTACTCCAAATAGATTTATTTGAGAGAAGAGATTATGGTCACAATCTGGGTAGATCAACAATTTGGGAAATTTCTCCCATAAGAAATCAAGCCTACTTATTTAAAAAGGGATTCTGGGTACTCAGAAGCAGACCTAAAACAATGACTCACAACCACAAGATGTACTACAAGATATGTGTCTCCAAGAGGGACAGTAAGGTAGCAGAGGACACAGCACAGGTATCAGAAGGAAGGCAAGTTAGAGTAAGACTCTAAGTCAGAGAGTCACACTCTCAGCCTGACTGAGGGCTCTAGACAGTCATACTTCTTTTTTTTAAATTGTGATATAGGTACATTTTATATACACATCATGATCACACTCAACATTGAGAATTTGTACCAGCATACAACACGACTTAATTATCCTTTTTCCCATCCCCCACCCACCTTACAATCCCCTACCCAATATATACAAGAGTTTGCTTCCCATTTTTTTAACCATCACAATTTTTTCTTTCCCCTCATTATTTACCCCTACCCCCATTTTCCTTAGTATATTTTCTATTTTACAGTGTCTATCATGCCTTCTAAGACTTATTTATATTTTCAGTTTCTCTTTCTAGAGAAAAGATATGGTATTTATACATCTGTGAGTTATTTATTTCACTTATAAGTATGTCCCCAAGGTATGTCTTTTGAGTATAAACGACTCAAAATTATTATTCTTTATGGCAGAGTAATACTCCATTTTATTTTTTAAAAAAATCCTCACATCTTCTTTATCCAGTCTAGAGTTGATGGACATTTGGGTTGTTTCCAAGATTTAGCTCTCACAAACTGAGCTGCTATAAACATGGGTGCACATTTGTTTCTGTGATATGAATGTTTTAATTCTTTTGTGTATATCCCTAGCAGGGGAATAGCAGGGTCAAATGGGACCTCTAATTTTAGTTTTTTTGAGGAATCTCCACACTGATCTCCATAGTGGTTGTACCAGCCTTCATTCCCATCAACATTGGAGAAGGGCTCCTTTCTCCCCGCAGCCCTGTCAACGTTTGTTGCTGGCTAATTTTGAGATAGCAGCCATTCTTCGTGCAGTAAGATGAAATCTCAGTGTTGTTTTCATCTGCATCTCTTGAATGACCAGTGATGCTGAGTGTTTCTTCCTGTGTTTCTTAGCTACCTTTATTTCTTCATCTGAAAAGTGTCTGTTCATTTCAGATGCCCATTTTTGAAATGGATCTTTAAATTTGGGAAGGTTGATTTTTTTAAAAGATCTTTATATATGCAAAGCCACTGAGGTAAAAACTGCATGGTACTGGCAAAGTAACAGACCTGAGGATCAGTGGAATAGATTAGAAGATCCAGAAACAACCCCAGAAACACTAAGCCACCTCATCTTTGGCAAAGGAGCCAAATATTCTCAATGGAGGCAAGGTAGCCTCTTTAACAAACTGTGCTAGAAAAACCAGGCTTTCACCTGCCAAAGGCTAAATCTAGACTTATCTCTCTCACCATGTATTAAATTAACATCAAAGTGGATCAGAGAACTAAATATTAAAACAGAAACACTAAACCTACTGGAAAACAGGTTAGGCGGAACTCTTGCAGACTTAGGGAAAGAACTGATGAACAAAACCTCTACAGCACGTGAACTAGCAGAAGGAATCAACAAATGGGATCTCATCCTACTACAAAGCTTCTGCACAGCAAGAGAAACCACTGGCGGAGCAAAAAGGCATCCAACAATGTGGGAAAAAAATTTTTACCAGCTGTTCCTCAGATAATAGGCTCTCATACTTCTCTACCAGACCTCCAGGGCTACCCAAGTTCAGGGACTTATGGCTGTTCACGACTCTAGGTAAGTCAGCTCCAGAAGTGTGAGGTCAGTCTCCCAAAGGTAAGTCACAGGTGCAGAGTTAAAAGGACACAGAAGTGTGGTGTCTTGTCCCAGACAGAAGGCAATAGTCACTGCTAGAGGCTGTGGGACATCAGGAGGGACAACCCTCTTGGCTACACTGGCTAACTGGATACTGGACCCTTGGGCCAAATCTCTGACCAGCAGCCCTAATGTCTCGCTCAGGCCTGGGAACCCTCACTCTTCTGGGAAAGCCACTGCAAGTTTGTAGTTCCAGGGGGGAGAAAAACCCAAACCAAGGAAAAATGAAAAGCAAAAGATACAAAAAAGAAACTCAAACCCCTTATATAGTTGGCTTTTTGTGTTAGTCTGTTGATCAATAAATCAGAAGTTTGCTTTTTGAAGGTACTGAAAACATGTAAGGGAGTTTGAAACTTATGAAAAAATTCATTTGATTTGTTTTACATATGATAAATGGTAAAATGTGTTTGATCCATATGAAATTGCCAACATTTGGCTATCTCTGACTTGCAGTAGTATCAATTCCATATGGTTCAATTTAAACTTCTTAAATTCATGTTTTTAGTATATAGGTAACAAGCATTATGTGAATATGTAGAAAATAGTGATTGTTTCCAAATAAAGACATTTGCTATTGGACATGATATTAATAGGAGTGACCATTCCTTTTCACGTACAAAACCTCAGGTAAGAGAGGCTTTTATCAAGGGAATGAAAGCACATCCGACAAGAAGGAGCTTTATCCAATCTAGTCCCACTATAGGGCTAATTAACGCTCAAGGAGCAGTCCTTAGCAGCGACTGAGGGAAACTGGCGGATAAGGACCCAGCCACCCTCCCTTAGGCGGGAGAAACCGAGCGGTCTTATGTATGGACGCAGACACCCCGTGGGAGTGAGTCCAGCTTTTTTTCGCTCTTCTCCAGTGGAGTGTCTGGCTTGCTGACCTGTCCTGACTCAGCTGCTTTCGTTTATCCTTCTTAGTTTTAGATCACAAGCAAGCTCTTGCACTTGGTTACTGTCTCAAGGTTCACTTCTCAGGGAACTCAACCAAGACATGGGCCTTTTCTTTTCGTTTCTTTTCTTTTTTCTTTTCTCTCTCTCCCTCTCCCTCTCTCTTTCCCTCCCTCTCCCTTTCCCTCTCTTTGCAGAACCAGAGATCAAACTCTGGCCCTTGTGCTTCCAAGGTAGGTGCGGTACTACTGGAGCTAAATCCCTGGCCCCAAGACATGGGTATTTCTTGAAGTGCTTCAAAGAACCCATACATTGCATGATTTTTTTTTTTTTTTTGAGACAGGGTCTCGCTTTGTAGTTCAGGCTGGCCCTGAGCTCACTATGTAGCCCAGGCAAGCCTAGAACTCAGCAATCCTCCTGCCTCTGCCTCTGCCTCCCGAGTGCTGGGATGACAGGTGTGAGCCACCATGCCCAGCCCATGCATGATTTTTAACCCCAAAGAAGTGTGAGCATTATCCAAGCCTGCAAACCTGGGGCCGCTGCAGGAACCCATGTGGACCAAGTTCTGCTCTGGCAGGACAGAGATACTGTCTTCAAATGAGAAGGGGTGCAGGGAATAGGCAGGCATGGCCTGGGTCCCTTGTTTGCTCTGAAGGGTACGGCCACAAGGCTGCCCCTCAGTGATGAGTTTCAGCACTAAAAGTTTTAAGTCATCACTCATGGCTAATGCTGCATAGCAAGACACCATTACCAGGTGAAGGAATCATTTCTCTGATTCCCAGTGGCTTTCCTTTCCAGAGAGAAATGAAGTGAATGTATTTATCTAAATCATTATTTGGTTTCAAAAACAAAAATTCCCCAAAGAATTAAAAGCATCATACCACGGTGACACATGAGCACCCATGTTTATAGCGGCACAGTTTGTAATAGCTCAGTCTTGGAAAGAGCCCAAATGCCCATCAACTGGTGAGTGGATAAAGAAGATATGTTTTTTTGTTTTTAACAAAACCGAGTACTAAAGAAAGGTAAACTTGAGATACTGTAGCACAATGGATGCACCTTGAGGCGACACTCAAATAGGACATGTAAGTGTAAATACTGAATTATTTTTCTAGTGTGAGAAATTAAAAGTGTGAGGACCAAAATGTATAACAGATATTGAGAAACAGAAAGAAAATGTTCAAAAGGGAAGGGGAACTAGGGAGGGGGCTGGAGAGAGGAAAGAAGGGAAAGAAAAAAATTGAAGGGAAAAATGGAAACAAAACTTACGTACATCGGTGGGGGAATTAAAGGGAAGGCAGGAAAATGGGAAAAAAATAAAAATCAAGATGTATCTTGATTTTTCTCCATGATGTTTGTGATAGTAAGTTCTACCTAAAATGTACCAATAACTCAATTTAAAAAATAAAATAAAATTCATCTGTTAAGAAAAGAACTGGCCTTTAAAATTACAGAACACAGCAATGATAACTGAGACAGTAATCTTAACACATGAAGTTAGAAGTATCCATCAGCTACCCATATATTTACCACTCTCCACCCATTTCTTCATTCCATAAATTCTGAGGTCATCTTACATCCTATGCTCCGCAGTAGCTACTAGGTAGGAAGCAGTGAACACAAATTGCTCCATGTTATATCAAGTGTATATTCTAGTAAGACAACAAAGAGATTCAGCAGCAAAGGAACAGAATGACTAGATGGCAACACGTTCTATGGAGAGAAGCGGAATAAATGAGTTGAGATGGGTATATTTAGTTTGGGAGGGTGGTGTGATCAGGTGATATCTATGCAGAGACAAAAATGAAATGACAGTACAAGGAAAACCAGTGTAAAAGCTCTGAGGCAGTAACAAGCTTGGTGTGTTACATTGTGCAGCAGTGAGGCCACCATGGCTACAGAGGAGAGGGCGAGGAAGAGGGAGATGTGTTCAGAGAGACACCAGTGGTGCGAGACCTTAAGGACTTTCTAGGTATTGTAAAGAAAGAAGTTCTACAGTTAGATGAGAAGCCACTGGAGGGTTATAAGCAAAGGAAGATAAGGAGGTGAGGACGGAATCAAGGGTACTAATTACAAAGGAGGTGACTTCAAATTAGTGAAGAAAAAAAAAGATGGTGGCCTGGGCTAGATGGAAGCAGTGGCATTGGCAGGAAAGGGCTGGCTATACTCTGGAGGCTCAGCACAAAGTCTGTCTGTGCCACAGATGTGGGGTGAAAGAAAAACAAGGAAGTTAAAAAGAATGGCACTATAGTCTCCTGGGTCTAGAAAAAAATTGAAGGTGTTGAAAACCCGCTCTGGACATGCTAAGTGTGAGAAAAGTTATACATCAAGTGGAGATGCTGAAGAGACAGTGTGATACCAAAAGCTGGCATGTCTGGTAAGCTCTTGAATAAAGTTGAAATAGCAAAAGTTTCAAGTGTGTCTGGGCAGAAAACCATGAGACTTAAGGACTTCACTCAGGGAAGAAGTACAGACAGAAGAGATGGGTTAAAGGAACAGTACCCTGCAGGCTTCTAGTGTTAAAAGGTTCGAAGATGAGGAGGTCCCATAGGAGGAGCACAGGAGTGGCTAATAGCGCCTGAGGAACAGAGAATGGAGTACAGGATATCCCAGAGTACAGAAGAAAAAAAGGATCTTTAGAACAAGGGAGAAACTTTACCAACTAAGGGTCCACGTGGCTGAGAAACACAGGAAAAACTTTATTAGTCATCGAGGATATGAACATCTAAATCACAGTGAGCCATGACAGCACATCCACCCAGAAGGCTAAAGTAAAGAAGATGGACAATACTAAAAGTCTGCATGGAAGCTGAACAAACAGCGCTCTGCACACTGCTAGTGAGAGAACAAGATGAGACAGGACTTCTGGGAGGTTGCTGACTTGCTGTTGGGAGGTGAGTCTGGTTGGCAACAGCTCCCTTCCCAGGTTTTCCCTTCCCTCTCAGTATCCTGACTGCCACCCTGGCACTTCTATGCTATTTCTTTTCCCTTCCCTTCCCTCCCCTCCCCTCCCCTCCCGTCCCCTTCTTTGTCCCTCCCTCCCTCCTTTCTTTCTTTCCTTTCTTCCTTCTTTCCTTTCTTTCTTTCTTCCCTCCTTCCTTCCCTCCTTCCCTCCCTCCCTTCCTTCCCTCTCTCTCTTTCTCTTTTCTTTCTTTCCCTCCTTCCTTCCTTCCTTCCTTCCTTCCTTCCTTCCTTCCTTCCTTCCTTCCTTCCTTCCTTCCTTCCTTCTTGTCTTGCTTTGTAGTTCAGGCTGGCCCTGAGCTCATATATATCCCAGGCAAGCCTTGAACTCACAGCAATCCTCCTGCCTCTGCCTCCCAAGTGATGGGATTACAGGCATGAGCCACCATATCCGGTTCTACCATGCTGTTTCTGAGTTTAAGCCTGGCAAACAGACTGAAAACTTGAATCAAAATAAACCTGTCCTCCTTTAAGATGTAGGTTCCAGCGATGAGGAAAAGAACTAAGCAGCTTCTCATAAAGCTTAACATACCTTGATTCTTCAATTCAATTATACTTGTAGGTATTTATCTAAAAAACATGAGCATAAAGACTGCTACAAGTAGTAGATAAAGACAGAAACAACTCTGATGCCCATTATCAGGATTATGAACAAACATGTTGTGCCATATTAGTACAAGAGAACCTCACACACACAAAAGCAGTGTGTGGAGTGAAAGCAGTGAGACGGAGTACATAAAAATTATTATATGGTTTTATATAAATTTAAAAACAAGAAAACTGTGCTGATAAACTTGAAATGACCTCCTGGGGCAGAGGAGAGGCTAAGGAAAAACATGAGGGACTCTCATGTTCCATGGGCAATGTTCTGTTTATTAATGTGGATGTGATTACAATAGTATAGCATATGTAAAAATGACTGATCTATACACTTTAAAATGTATGCACTTTACTGTATGTAATTAAAATTATGACTCAATTAAAAATGGTATAAAGGGCAAAAACAAAGAAAAAAAAGGTAGAGAATAGATGAAGGGAGGACGTAAGGAAGAGAGGGAAGAAACAACTGTGCTCAGTTACTAATGGGTTCAGTGAAAACTGGAGACAACTCCCTCCTCCCTCCTCTCTTTTAGGAACTCAACCCAGGGTCTTCACACTGAACTGGGCCTCCAGCCCTTTTATTTTGAAACAAGACTATGCTAAATTGCCCAGGCTGCACTTGAATATATCCTCCTTCTTCAGCCTCCTAGAGTGCTGGGATTACAGGTGTGGACCACCACACCTGGCTAGGTTCCACCTTTCTAACCAGCTCCCAGGGAATCCCAGTGCTTGGACCCTACTTGGAGTAGCAAGCCTATAAATAGCATGATTAAACTTCTAAACAACATAAAAAGGCCAGTTAAACCAAACAGAAGAAGCACATAAAAAATAAATATAGGCGTACTGCAGCTATCACAGCTGAAGAAATATTGCGTTTAGAGTCAGGCAATAGTAACTCCATGCTGGGCTCACCAGAGGACAATTCAAGGTATTGGTTGTACATTTTATGAAGAAGATGGCAAATTAGTGTGAGTATAGAGACTCACAAACAGATCAGTGAGGAGGGGCTAGAAATAGTATAGATCAAAGGCCGAGATGGGGTTATTGGACCTTGGCCTTCCATGGATTGGCTCGAGTAGGGAACTGTGGAATCTCTACTGGGATCCAATATCCAACATATCTACATTACTGGAATACCTTCATCTTGTGAAAATAAGAAACATACGTGTCAGATAAGATGGACAAAGATTATGTTACAGTTGATCAAGGTCTTACATCTATTGATGAGAGTTAACTCGTGACGCAATGCTTGATGACACAGACCTATACTAGATCATCTATTGGTTCAGACCAGGTGATCTGCTATACCTGACTGTGGCCAGGTCAAACCACCTCAACAGGTATTCATGAGCACACTTTTAAAAAGTCCTAGCCAAGAAGATTTTTTAATAAAATGGAGTATCACTCTGCCATAAAGAATGATGAGATTGAATCATTTATACTCAAATGGATGTACCTTCAGGACGTACTCATAAGTAAAATAAATAGGTCACAGATGTGCAAATATCATATATTTTCTCTGATATGAGAAACTGAAGTTATAAATGTGTTCTAGATTGCATGATTGATATTGTGAAATAGTAAATATTCAAAGGGTAATGGGGCTTAGGAGTAAATAATGAAGAAAGAAAAAGAATGTTAAAAAGAAGGAAACAATGCTTGTGTATATAGGGGTCAGGGAGAGATAGGGTGGGAAATAAAAAATAAAAATAAAAAAGTCCTAGCCAAGTGTGGTGGTGCATGCCAGCTTGAGAGGCTAAGATAGGAGGATTGCAAATTCAAGCTTGGCCTGGATAACCTAGCCACACTGACTCAAAATGAAAAATAACTTAAAAGCAGCACCTGAAAGCACCTTGATAAAAAAGACAACAAGACAGCAACTCTACTGGTCTTTTGCCATTGATCTGTTTTCCACTCTGCCCTCATTCTACTGTGCATCTCAAAGCGACACACTTCTGAAGTACCTTTCTCATTGCTCTTTTAAACTCCATGGGCATCTATATATACCAGTCTACTGTAGCTGACTTTGCTTGTATTTCCCAGTGACCACTCATCCCTTCATCCCAATAAGCAGAACCCTGGCTTGGATTCTGCCAAGAAAACTTATCTGCCAGCCTCTCTTGCAGCTAAGGGTAGCCATCAGCCAGTTTTGGCTAGTGAAATGTATAAGCAGAACGTAGAGTGGAGCTCTGGGAAAGCTCTTTAAAATAGGGAAGATCTCTTGCACTTGGTATTTCCTTTTTGTCCTACCTGGAATGCACTGATCGTATTGGAATTCCAACCCAAGAAGCCACGTGTCTGAGGATGAAAACCCATGTGAGCTCAGGCTGAGAGTACGATAAAAGAATGTGGGTCCTGATAGCATCATACAGTTGCTTACTATGCCTGAAATACCCACCTGCCCATTTACTATTGCAAAAGAAAGATTAGAGTCTCATTAGGATCATCTGTTAATAACTTTCTGCTGTATGCAGCCAAACATATTTCCAACTGACTTTTAAAACTCACTTGTTTATCAGAGTAGGACAGGCTCTCACCAATTATAGTCACAAGCATAATAAAAACTGTGCCTGTGGCCATTGCAAAACATAGGGCTCTGGAAACCTTGGGCTATCTGTAAGCCAAGACAGCTCTGGCAAGCTGGATGGTAATGGATTATACCTGTGTGCACACTTTTAAACTCCACGGGCGTCTATATATACCAGTACCCCAAATTAGTCACTGGTAGAAATATCCTGTGTGTGAAGTTTAAATATTTGATGGCTTCTCTAATATGAGAAACCCGAAGTGTAAATACTGTGAACAGCAAAATTGAATGGAGATAATAGGAAGTAGGGTGATTTTTTTTTTTCAGATGGGAACAGAAACAAGAACTGGAGAGAGCAGGGAGGGGCAGGAGGGGAAGAAGACAAATATGTACTAAAATTAAAATGAAAGCTGGGCGTGGTGGCTCACGCCTGTCATCCCAGCACTCAGGAGGCAGAGACAGGAGGCTTGCTGAGTTCCTGGCTTGCCTGGGCTACATAGGGAGCTCAGGGCCAGCCTGAACTACAAAGCGAGACCCTGTCTCAAAAAAAAAAAAATTAAAATGAAATACCTTGTGTGCAAATGACAATGAGAGTATCATACAAACAACTCAAGAGCTCACGGACCTCAGTCAATATGTAACATAAGCTTGAGAACATGAAGGAAACCAGCTATGGGAACGGTACTAGTAAACAATTTCACCATCTGAGCCATAGTCCCTCGGAGCTCTTTACACGGCCATCCTGCTACCTTGTTTTCATCCCACACACTCAGGGCAGAGAACACCAGGGACTTTCACGCCTCCTTAAGTGATTCATAACCAATGCCGGCCATTTGTGGGAAGAAAGTAAAAGCCAACTTCCTGGCCTTCAGATGGGACAGTGCCGCATCAGACCTCCCCCAAGGAACCAGACCGAGGCCCCGCTCTGAGGGGCTTTGCCCAGGATCACACCCTTCCCTGTCCTGCTTCCTGAATTCCCTGAACGATTCCCTGGGAACATACC
The DNA here is from genome assembly GCA_004025085.1 of Thryonomys swinderianus. Lineage (NCBI taxonomy): Eukaryota > Metazoa > Chordata > Mammalia > Rodentia > Thryonomyidae > Thryonomys > Thryonomys swinderianus. The sequence continues at coordinate 18,036 of PVIC010000494.1, read as the reverse complement.
CTTCAGAAAGCACTTACACAGGAATTCTCATCTCAGCATCTGCTCCAGGGAAACCCAGCCCGAGACATCTAAGTTTTTATTAATTATTTAATTTGCCTTTGCTTAGCAGTTTACTTTCATGGCTTAAAAAAAAAAAAAGGCACTGTGCTACTTCATAAAAATATTTAAAAGCCAGGACTCCTCCCTTTCTCCTTAAAACAGGAAATTATTAAATTGCTGTTTTGCAGTTAGTTAGGGGGGAAAAAACCTCAGTGGTTTAACATATCTGCTCTCTAAATTCCTGTCTCAGATTTGCCCAAGTTGTGCGGCTCTAGCAAACAGTCTTAATTGATCCTTGTCACAACTACAGCTCTGTTGACTTTTCTAAAGCAAAGCGAAGCCTTCCTCCCCAGTGACTGAATACACAAATGCAGCTTTTCATATTCGTGAAAAGTGAGCCTGGACATGGAACACTGAGGCCGCTCTGTGATTCGAAACGGACCTGGGCTTCCCTACCACGTCCTCGTGCTGGTAACCACGGGAAGGGCCCGAGCCTTCTCTCCAGCGCTTTCACCCTGTGCTAGGATCTCTCCAACTACTGGACCCGAAAACACACAGGTAAGAGCCACAGGTAAAAATGCAGGTGCTAGTAGGAGGAGTTACAAACCTGCACTCAAGCTGCCTGCTCTCCGCCATGTTCTCTTGGCCTCTTAAGGCTGAAGGTCAGGCCTGCAGAAGCAACTCAGACACTGAAGGGTCTCGAGCTGGGCTTGAGAGACCAACAAGGAAAGGTAAGGAGTGTGGGACGGAGAGCCAGGTGAGGGGATTCTGCCCGGTGTAGTGCAGGAAGTTCAAGGTCAAGTCAGCGGAGGGCTCAGGGCGCCGGGTTAACAACAGGAAGGGGGCGGAAAGACTTATGATTTTCCCAGTATCCATATCCACCCTCAGGGCTCTCTTACAAGGGGCAAGCAGCAAGGTCATTCATCATCTTAATTGCCAGGTCTATATGACTGTAAACATCTAATGACTGCATTTTACTGGGGGCTACTATTAACTTGACAGGAGACATCCAAGAAAGTAAAGCACAATGGAAATTCATCCCTGTGGTGAATAAGAGCTCCGCTAAGGACAGAAAGGCTGTTTTCTTTTTTTTTTTTTTTGCTTTTTGGAGACAGGGTCTTGCTTTGTAGTTCAGGCTGGCCCTGAGCTCACTATGGTGCCCAGGCAAGCCGCCATGAACTCAGCAATCCTCCCGTCTCTGCCTCCCGAGTGCTGGGATTACAGGCGTGAGCCACCACGCCCAGCATTATATGTGGTAACCGGGGATCGAACTCAGGTCCTTAC